>BMAO01030138.1:87391-345059 GCA_019973975.1 Trichonephila clavata
ATTTGAATCGTTTAATTGAAGAATATATGCGTTGCTCGTTACGATTCCGAAAAATAGGTAATACATATTAATGGTTGCCGTTTATATTTCGCCTGGAAAATCTATGAGACATATACAACAATTTTTATTCGAATATTTGATGATTTATACAAAGAATGTTCTGAAATACTCAAAAAAAGATTTGGCGAAAAATATGGCAATGTACCGATGATTTTAAGTGGAGACTTCAATATTAACTTTGTAGATGATAAAAATTTACCACTAATTCAATTTCTAAAGTGGAATATTTAATTTAAATATGTCCAATGATCGAAAACTCTCAGACGATTGATGCTGTTTTTACACACACACACGCGCGCGCGCGATCCTTAGATAAATTTGAATTAAACATTTTATTTTCTTACTTTAGTTACCATAAGCATATTGTATCTTTTTTAGAACAATATGAAATAATTGAAAGTACAAAAAGTCTAAGTATTGTTGAAATTAATGATGACAATGATGCAAACAATTAAAATAATGTTAAAAATCAAGTACATTAAAATTTAAGTAAATACAAATACTATCCATAAATAATATATGATTCTATATTAATTGTTATTTCAATTGAATTGTATTTATATTTAGGCATGATCTTGTACAGCCCGCAATATATTTGAATAATAAAAAAAACATATATACATATGCATATAATTGTTGCTCGGAGTGTCATTTGATGTGAAAACCAGATTGATGTTGATAATTTTAATTCAAATATTATGAAATTTCAAATTTTATACTAAAAGTTCTAAGTTTTCACTTCTATCGGCAGTCTCTATAACTTCCAATTTTTTTGTTTGACGCGCCTTTCTTTCATTTTTTTGAGATATAACCATCCATATGGAGCCGTAGCGAAATTTTTTTCAGCTTTTTTGTAGTTATTTTTAAACAATTTATTTTTATCATTTAATTTATAAAATTATTTTTGAAATTTATTTCAGGGAATTATTTATTTGATAAATTAATTATGATTCAAAAAGAACCTACTCTTAGATTATAAACCCCCCCCCCCAAAAATTACTTGTTCGTTTTAAATTCTTGTTTTTCATTTGATGAATGGAAGTTGACATGTTTAGTTTATTTTTAAATTTCAAATAATTTGTATTCTCTTGTTTTATTCGAAGATTTTATATCTGTTGATCATATAATTCTTCCTTCACGTATTTATCTATACATATGTTACCAAAAAAGTATGAAATCCGCCCTTCTATAGAATGCCTAGGCATTGTATATGATACCTAAAACTAACCGGTGATATATGAAATGATTCATATTTCATGCATGGCCTAGGCATTCTATAGAAGGCCTAAAACTAACCGTCAATGTTTGAAATGATTAATTTTTCCTCTAATTCCCTAGGTATTCTATAGAATGCATAATAAGAAGCCCGAAAATCATGACATACTTCGATTAGTTTCAAATATTGCATGGCAAGGCACGTGACTTTTAATGCGTGCCTCGGGCTATGAATTTGTCAGTTGCACTTTGTAATTCGTTCGATAGAGTCAAAATACTCCATTTACTTAAACTTGTTCAACAAAAATATGTTTTTTCCAGTACTGCATGAAAATGGGGGAACAAGTTGTAATATTGGAGAAGGAGTCATGGTCTATAGACATGAAACAACTATGCGACGATGAGCTGCCCAAATTTCGAGTTAGTGGTGCAAAAGAAAAAGAAACAGTTTTTAAGCTGAAACTACTTACTAGAAGTCAATAATTGATGCACAATAGCCAAAAATGACTATTAAGAAGGAGCCCAGGGACTATTGGTTGCCTATTAGCTATGATGTGACGTCCGTAGAAAATAAAAGTAAACTCATTTAACCTGTTAAAGTAGGCAAATATTATAAAGCAGTGGTCCCCAACCACCGGACCATAAATCAAATGGTATCGAACCACTGGGGGAGCATTATAAATTATTTCTTTTTTTACTTACTGGGGTGTATTTCCCTCTTGTGTGTGTGTGACTTTCCACTTAACATTTCATTCAAAATCACTTTATATTCATTTTTGGTGTAGTATTTTATTCTGAACCATGTTTAAATACAATAAAATTAACATTATTAAATCAAAACAATTTAAAATGTTAGCAATCAAAGTCCCACCATCAGGCGGCCGTAGTAAAATTATTAAACGTTGACCGGTCCATGGGGATGAAAAGGTTGGGAAGCGCTGCTATACAGAATTATTTCGCGGATTTTGTGAAACACACACACACACACACACACACACACACACACACACACACACACACACACACACACACGCGAAGCTTATTTGGCTATTGGACTCGGAAAAACATGTTAGGATTTCGAAAGATTTTCAACCAAATCCAAAAACGTTACTCGTTATGATATTGAACTATACGTCCGTTTTTGTTAACCTTGCGAGAAAAAACAGAAAACTATTTAAAAAAAAGAAGTTGCGAAACTTGTGAATTTTTTCCTAATGCCAATATATTGGAACTTGTAATGAGTAGTAAACAGTATGGCTTCTAACGACTTGGAACTTCTGAGGGAATTTTAAAACAAGTATATGCGAAATCACAATTAAAAAAAACTTAGTGCCCAAAGACTTGCTTAGAATTAAAGATATTCCTGAGCACGAAATTCCACTCCGATCAGATGTAATTGGACCAAGGATTCGTCAAAGGTATGTGTAAACAAAGTACCAACAGAATAATTGCTTTTGAGAGAAAATGTGTACTAAAGTGCAATTCAAAATGTCATTCATGCCTATCATGGGCTACGCACAAGTAGGTTAATTTTAATTTCTGATTTTTTTTGTATGAAAATTTTGTTTTTTAATGAGAAAGACATAAATTTTGTTTGGTACAACTTTCATTTTCCTTTATGTGTGCTTTGAATAATTTTTTTAATGGCACTCACATTACTTCTTCAGATTAACATTTATACTTTTTAGGAATATGCATCATAATATCATAGGTAATATAATGATAATGATCTTTTTTAATTATTTGCCTAAATAGCTTTAATCATTCTATAGAATGCTAGGCATTATATACAGTGCCCAGGCAAAGTATGAAATAATTCTCATGCTTCATATTTTGCCAAAAAATGCCCGGCATTCTATAGAATGTCGGCGTTTCGTACTTCGCCGGTAACATGTATAATAATTTATCTGCATATTAAAAACAAAAACTCAAAACAATACAAAAAATGATAAAATATTTTTAAAGGAAAAATAAGATACATTGATGAACTATGAATCTGTTTTATTCATCATAAAAGTACATTGATGTATTTTTTTGACGTATTTAGTTTGAAACTATTTGTTTAAAACATTACCGTTAACATTTCTATTTTAGACAATGTGAATTTATAATCGTAAAAAGTTAAGAACATCCATTGATTAACAAGTTGACATAGGATTTCTTATATATTTTTTAATAGTATAAATGTCGCAAAATCAAATAATGAATAGACTTGTGTTCGAGAGAAGGTAAAAGTCCTGCGAAGAGTTGATCACAAAAGTGTACATGATAATTCTCTAAGAGTTTGTAATATAATCAGGTAATACAACAGATTTCTATATGTACTCTCAATTCTGAATTTTTTAAAAATATATTAGCTGTAGTAATTTTAGTATTAACAGCAATAATTTTAGTGTTAACGGAAGTGAGTTGTTTTCAATTAAGATTATATTCTCATTGGAAGAAATATATCGCTATATTTGTTCTACATATCCTGATGTCCTCCTAAATAAAATATTCCTTTCTTAATCGAATAATGCTTTTCACAAATTCCTTACATTCATGCATTTAAATAAACTGCGCGCCATTTTTACATCATTCATAAAAGTAAAACGCTATACAAATCTTAATTATTGTTTAAGAAGGAATTGCAAGGAAATAATGACATGTTTTTGTTTAAATTCATATTAGAAAACATTAATATTCATTTTTCTATTGAATTTCATCAGATATGTTAAGCAAATATTTTCATAAATCTTAAAGAGTTGCAACCACATAAAAGCAAATATAAATTTATCAAAAAAAAAAATTTTAGAAGGGAATCTCACTCATACAAAATTATTTAGTTTATCAACTTGGAAGAAGCCCTGTGGCTGAGTGGTAGTGCATCGCGCTTCCACGCCACAGGTCTGGGGTTCAAATCCCAGGCTTGGAAAGGTCGACTCAGCCTTTTAGTGGCTCGAAAAATGAGTACCAAACTTGCGTGGGAACTGGGGGTTTCGCGTCAGAATGACCACTTGGCCTAAGCATCTGCACCAAAGTGCCTAAAGTCACGCAAACTGAGATAGGTATAGTAGACCATGGACTGTTGCGCCACTGTGTTCAGTTCAGTCCAGTATCTACCTCGAAAGCATCCATTACAATTAGAATTATCTTGCACAGCACATACCTCAAAATAGATGACAAAGTCTGAACTTCAAGTTGCTTCTCAATTAATTTTGCCTCGGCAGTCATGTTTGTGGAGTTTCTTTCATTACCCAAATACAGAGCTACAATCCCTCTGTGAGTATTCTCATGCCATCCAAATACATCTGAATATTTACTCTTCAACCATTTAGTAGCATTCAAACGACCTTCTTCCACACCTTCACAGCAAATACTCCAGTTTCTGAAAAGATCAAATTAAAACAACCAAAGTACATTTTTGCAGTATATGACTATGACTATGCACGGAAAGAGATATTCCAAAGGATATCTAATTTGATTAATAGTGAAAATTTATTCAAATTCACTTTTTTTTATGTTTTACTTTATTGACTCATTTAAATTTATTTTATGATCTTATTTGTTCAAAAGTAAAATTAATACAAGGAAGGGAATATTAAAAAATTATTTATTTTAAATTAACAAAATCTAATACATGAAATAACTTTATTTTAAATACAATCATTAAGAAAATTATTTCATTAACACTAGAAGGGACTGAAACTTAGTATATATGTTACGGGTAAAGTATGAAATGTGCCGGCATTGCATAGAATGCCTGACGTTTTTAGGCAAAGTATGAAATATGATATTTATTACAAACTATGCCTAGGCATTCTATAGAACGACCAAAGCTATTTAGACAAAGTAGGAAAAAAGGTAATGATAAGGTTATTATATCAATGAAGTACATTCCTAAAAATGCAAATGTTATTCTGACAAAATAATGAGAGACCCATTAAAAAAAATCTTTCAAAATATGCAAAGGAAAATAAAAGTTGTAACGAGCAAAATTTGTCTTTCTTATTAAGGAAAACAAGATTTTCATATAAAAAATAAGAAATTACTTGTTGCAACAGGGTAGACTTAATGACATTTTGTCACATTTTTCACGCAAAGACAATTCTTATGTTTGTACTTTATTTTACACATAAATTTGACGAATCCTTGACAGCTTCCATTGGACTGAGCACTTGTAACTGACAGAAGAGGAATTTCGTGGTCAGGAATATTTTTATTTCTAAGCAAGTTCTTAGGGCACAAAGTAAATTGTGATTTAGCATATACTTATTTGAAAATGCCATAAGGAGTTCCAAGTCGATAGAAACCATACTATTTCCCACTCAATACAAGTGCCAATACATTGGCATTCTGAAAAAAATATCACAAAGTTTCACAACAATAACTTTTAAAAATAATTTCTTGTTTTTTTCCCGCAAGATTCACAAAGGTGGATGTACAATTCAATACCATAACGTGCAACTTTTTTGCATTTGATTGAAAGGTTTTTTTAGAGTTCTATCAAGTCCAAAAGTGAAGGAGGAAGTGAGAATTTACGCCACACTATTCAGCTGCTCGAGGGCTTTTGGAGAGATACCTCGTAATTTTGAACCATGGTCAAGAAAAGAGGGCGACACCTGAGCAGCCCCCCTCCTAATTACCACACCAGACCAACGGGTGGACGTTTGAACTCTTAACAAATTTAACGTGCATCGCTTCCCTACATGTCGTGTCTTCAGCGGTACGAGACTCGATCTACCACGTCCTCAAAATCCGTGACGTAATACTGTAAGGCAGTGGTTACCAAACATTTTATCTCCATCACCGGTCAACGCTTGATAATTTTACCGCGGACCGTTGAGGGTGGAACGTTGATTATTTATATTTTAGATTGATTTGATTCAATAATTTAATTGTATTTAAACATGTCTTCAGAATAAATTCAGTTGTACCAAAAAAAGAATATAAATTGATTTTGGATGAAGCATACAGTGATTTCTATGGAAGAGAAATGCACAGAGAGAAATACATCCCCAGTAAATACAATGGAAATAATTTAATGCTCCTTGAGTGGCCCGATACCATTTGATCCATGGACGGGGGTTGGGACCACTGCTGTATGATACTGACGCTTTAATAGGTTAAATGAGTTTATTTTTACTTTCTACAAACATCACATCACAGCTATTCAACTACCAATAGTCCCTGATTTCCTTCGTAGTAGTCATTTTGGCATTTTTACAACAGTTATTAACTTCTAATAAGTAGTTTTAGCTCAGAAAATTTTTTGGGGAGCATTAACTCGAATTTAGGCTAAATTGTCGTTGAATAGTTGTTTCATGTCTATAGAACAGGGATCGGAAATCTTTTAGCTGTGGCATGTCAAACCAATCTACCAATATATTTGGTCGTATCACCCAGTAGGGCATTTTTCAAAGAATTCAAAAAGTGAGACAAATTTGTTAATGCAAAGTGCTACTGAGAACTGTACCGCTTGCCACAAGTGACAAGTGTACCATAGGTTGCCGACCCCTGCTATAGACCATGACTATTTCTCCTACACCATAGATTGCTCCTCCATTTCACACAGCACAAGAAAAAAAAACATTTTTTGTTGAAATAGTTTAAGTAAAATTGAGAATTTTGGCACTGCCGAACAAAACCACAATGTTCAGCTAACAAATTCTGAGCTTGAGGCACGCGCTAAAAGTTTCGCGTCTTGCCATGCAGTATTCGAAACGAAACGAAGAAGTATTTCATACTTTGCCGGTATCTCATTAGGCATTCTATAGATTGCCTAGGCAATGTGTGAAGTATGAAGCATTTCATACATTACCGGCTAGTTTTAGGCATTCAATACAATGCCCAGGATTTCATACTTGCCGGGATTTCGTATATACCTATAATGCCCCAAAGCAGTCAAAATGACTGCATTGTAAAAGAATAACTAATGTGTAAAGAAATTTGCTTACAATTACACTGCTGGCCACCGTAAATGCACCACCAAGAAAGACAAGAGATATCACAACAAAATTTATTTTGTAGATAACATGTTGACCAAGTATCAAATGATTAAATTTATAGACTTCTGTGAAGTGTGGTTCCTGCCAGAATCAGTTGCCAGAGTAGCCGCCATTGTTGGAGATCACCGCTGCCACACGCCTCGGCATTGATTCAAAGAGACTTTGGATGTATTCTTGGGGTACAGCAGACCAAGACGCTTCCACACGTTGTGAAAGTTGATCTGGTGTGGCAACTGGGGGTATAATCTGGGTCAATCGTTGAGCAACTATGGACCACATGTTTTCTATCGGCAAAAGATCCGGAGAGAGAGCCGGCCAGGGAAGCAATTCAATCTGGTGATTGCCGTAGGACATTTGGACAATGCGTGTCACGTGTGGTCGCGCATTATCTTGTTGAAATAAGGTTGTGGCCAAGCCCTGAAGGTAAGGAAGAATAACTGGCTCCAACACCTCGGATATGTAGCGCTGGCTGTTTAAAGCACCGGCAATGCGTACTAGAGGAGTGTGAGTGATATCCAATACCACCCCATACCATAATAATCGGTACAGGACCAGTGTGGAGGTGCATAACGCAGCTGTTAAGCACCCGCTCTCCACGGTGTCTCCAGACTCCAATCTGACCATCATGGTGTTGCAGACAGATACGTGACTCGTCAGTAAAGACAATTTCATTCCATTCGGCCACCCACATCCTTCTTTCATCGCACCATTTGCGGCGGAGACGTCTGTGGTTCTGCGTCAAGGGTAGATCAAGCAATCGACGTCTTACGGACACACCACTTTGCTGTAAACGGCATCAAATGGTATGTGCAGACACTGAATGATGCGTTACAGACTCAATGTGCTGTGCTATGTGTCGTGATGTGACTGAGTGATCCGTCACTGCCATGCGCACAATTTGCTTTTCCTCACGTGAAGTGGTGCACTGAGGTGGATGCGATCGACCACGTCGGTCCGTTGTACCCTCCTGCATCCAACGGTCACATATCCGCATTACAGTTGTTTGGTTTCGTCCAACACAACTACCGATTTCCCTGAAAGATAATCCACAATCTCGGTAGGCCACTATCCTTCCTCTGTCGAACTCGGATACTTGATCAAAAGTTGATCGCTGTTTTCTATGAGACATAACTGATCGTTTTTTGAAAAACACTACAAGAAAAACACAAATGCCGAACTTGAAATCGTCGAAATCTCCAAGCCTTAAATAGCGCTTGGAGGTGGCGCCACAGGCGTGCGTGATGTGTGTCTGCGCTGAGATTGTAACCATTTGCATATCTGACCTCCACTAATGCATGTTGTAAATTTCATGTTATTTGCGTGCTTCCTTCAGGGTGTTGCATTTACGGTGGCCAGCAGTATATTTTCAGTCATATAACAAGTTATTAATAAATATTATTTCTTCACTTAAAAAAAATATATTCTAAAAATTCTAAGAAATTGTGGCATTTTTACATAATTGTTTCTGTAATTGAAATTAAAAAGCAGTCAAAATGACTTCCTTGGGCAATTTAATGTTAATTATAATAATTTAAATTTAGGTGTGTCACAATAAAAATATCTTGAATACAACTAAATATTATTGTACTAATATTTATTAAGCTTTCTATATATTGCTCCAAATTTATAAGAAATTCTACTCAATATTGTAAGGATTTTGAATGCTAAAGAGCGACTACTTTAAGAAATTTTAAAAGAAATACACTATTCTGAAAATCAACACTTTTTAAGAAGCAATGAAGTTGTTGTGTGTGTGAAAAGTAAGACATTGCGCTATATTTTATAGAATGCTAATTAATTTAGAAAAAGGAGCTATACATAGTTTTCTAAAAAAAATTAGAGCACAGTTATCGAGAAAGTAACACAGGAGTGATTTTCAGAACTTACCACATCCGATTTCGTCAGCTCCATCATGACAATGTTTTATTCCGTCGCATACTTGAGACATAGGAAGGCAAGTTCCAAAGGAACATTTAAATGTATCTTTCCGAGTACACAGGATACTTTCTGCAAAATAGATTGCAAAAAATAACACGAATACGTTTTCCAACGCAATTATATTAAATTAATGGCATACTACGTCTATATATCAGGTCTTTTTGTTTGAAATTTCTTTTATCTGTGCGCTTTAACAATTTATGAGTTTATAATTTTGAGTAGCCTTTTTCAAAAATAATGTAGGTAATATTCGGTAAAGAATTTAAAATGAATAAAAATGTTTATGTATACAAATGTTAAAACTAAATCGTTGCCAATTTTTGATCTCTTGGCTAAGGCGGAGGATCAACTGTCTAATAAAGAACATACTTAGGGATTTCTTCCGCGAAGAAAAAAATATCAACCTTAATAAACCATAGTTTAAATAGATTCTCATTGTCCTACAGTAGCCTAGAAGGAAATCTGTCAGCAAGTTTTGTTTGATATTTGGCTATGATTTCCTGCGTAAACATCAATGTCTTCTGTTGTATTTTTTATGATCTCCTTTAAGTAATAAACTTGCCTCACCTGATGCTTTACTCTTCCTCGGACCTAAATCTAGGAGCGCTACTGGAGAACTCGTTTATACTTATCGATTAATTGTTATCTATTTCGATATTTTAATGTGCCATAGAAAATAAAAATAATTAGAACGTTTAAAAATCTATTGCCTAGACAAAAAATGTTAAATCCCACTTGGAAATGTAAATGGAAATGATTAGTTTAAATTTATTTTTTAATTAAAACTTGGATAAAGATCAAATAATGATGAAATATTGAAGCTTATAGCTTGTTCATTTATACGCCTATATACATATATGTATATATATGTATGTGTGTGTATAATACAATTTGCAAACGTACATAGTTTTGATCTCTAAATATCACAATTTCTTTTAACGCTGTTTTACAGTGTTTTTGAAATTAAAGAAAATATGTTAATTAAAGTTCAACTTTTGCTGAATGAAAGTAGATTGCAATGTTTTTCTAATTAAATTTTACACTAGTGTGCAAAACATAAGGAACGATGTAAATTTTAAGCAGAAAACCACGAAATTGCAGAAAAGAGATTATTGCAATTAGTACAATTCAGTAGAATAGTGATACGTATGCGAATATCAAGAACAAAACATCATAGGCGACGTGAGTGTTCAAGATTACAATTAAAGGAAGAATTAAAGATATTCCTGAAATATGGTTAGAAGCAATCAACTGCACGACTACACACGCAGAAGAATGATCGGAAAGTTAGAGGAGTGGCGTAGTTTAACCACTGAAGCTGAAGAATTAAGAGTCAACAAAAGTGTCTTTTCATGTGCTTGGAGAAAAACCTTCCAAGACATAAGTACAACTGTTAAAAAGGTTCGTTGTAGCCTCCCTAGGAAAAGAACTGCAGCGGATGACCCACATAGCATCCCGCAGGTGAAAAGAGTCCGATACCAGTCATTAAGTACCATTGCTCATCAACTGTGTATGCCAACAGTGTGACAAGGGCCGTGGCTTATTGTCGTCAGACACCTACACAAAGGTGGCCTATTCGCCCAGACTCCTGAAAACTGAAAGTTGGCCACTGGTTGCACCATTTAGAATAGTGTAAGCAGCGCAAAAACAGGACATCTCATCAATGGGGACGTGTCCTCTTTACGCATGAGAGTCGTTTGAGTGCTACAAAAATTCTCAACGACAGTTGATTTGGACAGGTGTTGTTACATGGTTCCACTCCAGTAATACCATGAAAAGAGACCGTTACGATGGTCCTGGAGTTGTCGTCTGGAGAGACATAAAGTTGAATGGGTGAATTGAGCTCCACGTTTTCAAAAGAGATTCTCTAACAGGAGATCTCTATTGTAAGGAGATGATCCTTCACCTTGTGCGTCTCTTCCGAGGTGCTATAGGACCAGACATTATTTTTATCGATGACAATGCATGGCCACAGTGGACTCCTGATGGTCAGCAACAACTAGAAAGTGAAGATATCACAAGAATGGACTGGCCAGAGTTCTCTTCTAGAACATGTGTGGAATACTTTGAGGATACATGGAGCATCCTCCATTCTGCGAGGAGCACCCAATAACTGAAACAGCTACAAGGTGAGGAATGTACACTCTTACCTCAAGAAGTGTTGAAAAATCTGGTGTTGAGTAACGAGGAAGGGTGCAAGGCAACCTTGCAATAAGGAGAGATCTTACTCATGATAAGGAACATATGTTTGTTGTTCTTCCTCTTGGACAGACAATCATGTGTAACGATGTCATGACCAGGAGGTCGGAGACGTAGGGGGGGGGGGTTGAGGGTTTGGAGAAGAAGCCAACATGATCTTTAAAACAGATATGTCTATTTATATATAACTCTTTTTGAATGATAAACAACTTTATTCCTTTACCTTGGGAGCAATCGTATAAATCCTAGTTCTTATAATCTGACTTATAAGATAATTGAAAATGACTTAAGTCGGAGCTGCTTATAATAGCCCAATCTCGAACCACGATAGCTCGGTACTGCTGCAATGCTATTTCCTTCCACAACTCTCGGTGGATTCTAAGATGAATATTAATTTCAGGTCGCGTGACTTCCCAGTCACAATTTACATTTTATTATTCTTAGATTTCGTGATTAACTCTCCGCCCCAAACGTTAGGGTTCAAATAGTATTTACATTTGCATTAAATCAAGTCATTTATAGGGAAATTGATTTTTAAAAGTAAAATCACAATGATAGAATAGTTCACAAACCTTCTTCATAAACCTTCTTTATTTAATCCTCTTAGTTCTTCAACTAAGAGGATTAGTTGAAGAACTACGAATAGAACTCGTTACAACGATACTGAAAGTTCAATAAAGCCCTTTTTTTGTTTGATTCCACACTATATGTTTTGAATAAATTTTTGGTACAACTATGCTTTCGTCATCGTATAAAATAATTATGTCTGTCATTTCTAAATTTCCTGTTCCTCAGATGATTTCTCGTGGAGTTAGAGAAAAAAAACCTGTTGCCTAAATTTTTCAACATCAGTGTTCCGCATTAATATTATCAGCTTTATATGAAATACTCAATGAAACGTATTAGAGAGTGAAATATTCAAATTGAAAGGAAAAGTTAAAATGATATAAGCTTAAATACTTGACTTTTACCACTGCACTAAATTAATTTATTTATATCAATTACATTTTAAGCACAAAAAAAATGTTCTTTATCCAATTCTTTTCTAAAATGCATGTGTCTTTTTTAAATTTTATTTTTAGAAAGCTTAGAAAATTTCTAAAAGAGTTATGCATTGAATAAAACCAGATACAGGAAAGTGTAAGTTTTGAAATAATTCATGGAAAAGGATCTGGCCCTCACCTTTGATAAATTTAAAAGTAAGTTCGCATTTGGGATATAATTTTGAGAGATAAAAATCTTAAATACTTTTTTCATTTCATGTAAGTAATAAAAAAAAGTTATTGCATCAATACTGTAATTCATGACACACATTTTGTTCTTTTTAAGAGAGAATAACACATTATGAAATTTTTCCGATTGTGACAAATAACTAAAAAATAATCTTTTTTATAGCAATTTAATTCAAAATATTTTTTTGCCACTATCTCGTTGAACAGAAACTTCAATAATTTTCAAAAAATAAAATTTTTAACCTACCTCCTTATACCTCAATTCGAAAGTATTTGAGCTCCGACTGCCGTAATAAGTTACTGTAATATCACTAAAAGCAACGACAGGATTCCATTTGGCTTTGTCCAGGGCAAAATGTATTTGTCTCATCTGTGTTATCGATTGTAATTTCACGTATCGTCTCTACAACTCTAAAAGATAAGGAAATGTTTTATATTGATATGAAGCACTAGAAGAAAAACAAAAATACGTATATATATATATATATATACGTATATGTATATATATATATATATGTGTGTGTGTGTAATTGGAATATAAATAATTGTTTCAGCAATGCTATGCTTAAGTATATAAATTGACAACAATTGATATATAGTTACCTTTATTGATATTAAGAGAACCAGGACATGCTCGAAAGTGTAAAATGCCAAAATTAAGACCCTTTGTTTATGAGACATATATCTTTTAAAATTTCCAATAAAGTTTAGATATTTTATGTTCTTAAAAAAGATAATTTAATTTTTCTGTAGAACTACAAAAATAACTTTTTAGTTCAAAAGTTTTTTTTTCCTACTTAATTTATTAGTATATAATTTTTGAGAACTCATAATACGTACTTATGTTTAGGTACCTTTTTTTAAAAAAAAAGTATCTTTTTTGTATGCAAAATATTTTTTACACATATATAAAACAATACACAAAAGACAGTGAACCTATTTTTTAGTGAAAATTAGTATAGTTTCTTTAGAAAAATTATGAAACTTTGAAATTTTTTATTTTTCTGCTTTTTTTATGCATAAAACCATTTTTAAAAAGTTAGGTGCACTATTTTAATAGATAAAAAAATTAGGTTCACTATATGCATAGGCATCTTGTATAGAAATATAAAAAATCTGAAATCTTACATTACAATAGTTTTTTTAAAAAAAAAAATGTACCTAAATGCAAAAAAAATATGCTTTTGTGTGTGTGAAAAAGTGAAAAAAAACTAAGGGTCAAAAGGGGCGTGGTCATTTGTTTACATTTTTATTTTTCATATTTTAGGGCTATTTTATCAACAAACATACAGTATTATACATGTTTAGGTTCAGAAAAATATGCACTATTTTTTAGAACTAAAATTAAAAAATCGATTTTTTGAAAGTATATGATGTCCTGGTTCCCTTAGGTGTGTTAATAAGTCTTAATGATAATACCATACAATAAACTTGCTATGTATTGCATGATCTTATGTAATCCATTTAATAAAAAAAACAATCACTATTTACAATCGGCGATAGTATAATTAATTTATCTGAACATATATATACATATGCAATTTTATATACACCCTCTGACAATAAAGTTCGTTGAATAGTCCTGTAACATTAACGTACATGAAATATTAACGAATATTACCTTACTTTCCTTCGAAATAGTCACCTCCCATAACTATGTACCGCTGAGATCTACTATACAGGTGTTGGAAACTTTGCATGAAGTCTTTTTTTGGCAGGGAGTTCAAAATACAGTTATATCTCTCTCCTTTCAAAGCGAGTTTGAGTCGTAGGAATAGGAAGAAGTTTGGAGGATTAAGATCAGGTGAGTATGGTGAATATTCAATTTGCACCACCCCCTTTTTTCCAGAAACTGTTTGACAATACAAGCTGTTTGAGGGTGAGCATTGGCGTGATTAAATAACCATGAACCTTGTGCGTATTGGGGTCAAAATCCACGCATCCCCCACGATTTTTTCAGCCTTAAATACTGGGTAACGATTTGTCGCACGCATTCAAGGTTAATATGCAGTTCATCATCGATCATGTACACAGTTAATATTCGATCTTTCGTGATTAATGTAATCACTTTCTCAAGGTTTTCATCCCTGAGGGAGGTCGCCGGTCTTCCGCTACGGGTTTTGTTAGAAACACTTTCCAGGCCTTCTGAAAAACGGGCAAATCACTCGTACACACTCTTCATGGAAAATGCTTGATCTTCATGAACACGTACCAGTATCACACAGTTTTTTTTCGGTGTCTTGATAAACTTAAAACAAAACTCTAAACTGATCTTTTGTTTTTTCATTTTCCTGTTCTCAGTTAAGAACCAAAGACCTGAACAAACCCTTTTGAAAAACAAATCTTGCATGAAACACGAACGATGCTCAACTAAACAACGGTGGGAGTAAATGGTCCACACCTGTCGCTACTCAAGGGCAGCGTTTTGTTTCGCCAGTGTTGCCAGTACGGCCATTCTGACTTCATTTCCCAAACTTTATTGCCAGGGGTTGTATAACTTCTGTACTGATTTTCACCTAAACCGATTGACTGATTGTCAACTAAATCTAACATTCGATGATGTATTTCTTAGTACCAAAACATTTTAAAAGTAAATAATAGGCTATTGAGTTGACATAATTCATTTCTCTTTTTGACCACATTACTAAACTACATAATTACTTTTGACTACATTGTTAGATCTTGTAATTAACACATTTGCAGACGTTTTGCTACTCCAGCTTACCGTAGAGTAATACGTAAGGCGGCATATTCTGTGTGATGATTGTGGAGTGCTGACGTCCCGAAAAAACACTAGAAGGGTAAATGAATCAATAGAGCACTCAACGATAAGAGGAAAATGTAACGGAAGAAGAAACGCTAAGTGAAATGAGCGGTTGCAAGAGGAAACTGACTTTCCCAAGCTTCGAGTGCAACTCCGCTTTCTAGATTGTTTCCGCGAACATGCAGAAATTAAACTCTTTTAATTCTTTAGTTTAAATTTTGTAAATATTTTAGTATGTGTGCCATTTATAATTGTAAATAAATTAATGTGGTTCGATTAAAAATCAACATTTCTACAACACGTGATATGTCAAATTCAGTATTGTCCAAGAACGTCTTAATTGGGAAAGAAATAGTATTATACATCTTTAGGTATAAAAATTAACTGTCACAGTGTTTGTCCGCGATGGACTCCAAAACTGCTCAACCGCTAATAATATAATTTTGCATACTGTATGTCATTTCGTCCAACTTAAAACATATGATAGTTTTTATTTAAATTAATGACGCCACAATTTTTTTGTTGCCGGAAATGTGAAGAATCCGGAAAAAACATTGCCAGATTTTGCGAGGGAATATCCGCAAAATGTGGCAAAACTCATGTGTCTGTGGAAGCAGATATTGCAAATCAAAATGCACGAAAATTAAGTGCCTGGCGTACTTCGGGGTGTGGAATCCTATTTTCAAGTCAGTTTCCAAAAATAACCGTAACTTTGCCGGATAATACCGGCCAGCCGTATTTTAGACACACCGTAACAGGGACTTACATTAAAAGCCTTGGATCGTAAAAACTTGGACCCTGGCGTACTTCAAAACGGATAATTCGAATGTGATATCCAATATGAGAAATAACTGTAACTTTGCCGGATAATTCAGGATAACTATTTATTACGCAAACCGTAGTAGGAGCTCACCCTTAATGTCTTGTTATGGGAAAAGTGCGTTTCTGTTGTAATTCGGGATGGGGAGCGAGAGTCTACAGTCGAATTTTAGAAAATCCTGTAACTTTGCCAGATAATGCCCCTTCCAGGGACTGAAATTGCAGGCTCAGGGGCGCAAAAGTAATCTCCAGTTGTATCTGGGGGCGAGAAAGGATAATTTGAAATCATATTTCAGAAACTCCTCTAAACTTGCCGGATATTGTCTGAATTAAGAGAAAAGGCATATGATTCGAATTCCACGTCCGGATTTTCATTCTCTCTAGCGACTGAACTTGCTCGCGCTGGAGCATCAAAAGTCAGCGCCGTGTGCATTTCGGAGTGTGAAATTGAAATTTAGGAGTTTCGATTACTTTGCCGGATAGTGCCAGTCGACCGTATTTTAGACACACCATAGCAGGGGCTTGCCTTAAAAGACTTGGATCGTGAAAACTTGGTCCCTGGTGTATTTCAAAACGGATAATCCGAATCTGATATTCGATCTGAAAAGTAACAGTAACTTTGCCGGATAATTCAGGGGATGACCGCCTTTTACGTTAACCAAGGCAGGAGCTCACCATTAATGTCCTGGCGTGGGAAAAGTGTATTCCTGGTGTAATTTGAGATGGTTTAAACAAGTCTGAAATCGAAATATAGAAATTCTTATATTTGTGCCAGATAATGCCGGGGGATCGGAATATTCTCGGACAGCAGTACCAGCCTTTGCTGACGTAGAGACGCAAAAAGTGGGTCTTGATTGCATTTTGGAACTGCCGATCCGAACATTCTCAATCCAATTCAAGATAATCTCATATCTACGTCAAATAATGCCATACGAAAGTATATTGCACTAACTGTGGAAGGGGCTTGCTTTAAAATTCTTGAGCAGAAACATATGCTCTTCTGGTGTTTTTCTGGATGGGAAACAAGAATAATCTGGAATAGGATTTTAGAAACTCCCGTAATTTTGCCGGATAATGCCGGCCGACGCAATGTCCCCCTTCAGAGACTGAACTTACAGGAGCAGGGGCTTCGAAAGTGGGCACCGAGTGCTTCTCGGGGTGGGAACGAGAATCTGGATACGGATTTCAAAAGCTTCCGTAAATTTTCTGGATATTGCTGGAATGAGGTCAAATGGCTTTGTGTTCGAGTTCCACACCTCCGCATTTTCATTCCCTATAGCAACTAAACTTTCAGGTGCTTTCGTGTGAAAATATGAGGGCAATAGGAAATTGCATCTTTGGGCATTGTTGTCTCTTTGTTAGGTGGTGGAAAAACTGCACATTATGCATTAGCTGCCATTGGACATTCACAAAATACAAGATGCAATGTGTACCATTTAAAAAAATATTGGATTGGCTACAGTATTGAGAATGAATTTAATCATGATCAGGGATAAGTGTCCATGACCCATAAACATTCACTCCAAGCATTACATAGAGCTTTGCAATATTTAAATGTCAACGAGAGAATATTCGGTGTTCCTGTTGTATTACTGTCTGGTGATTTTCGACAGGCATTAACAGCCATTAAACGCTCTATTTTTGCTCACGAGATTAACGCCTGTTTAATACAATCGTTTTTATGGCGAAATGGGGAAGCACGCGAGTACATTTGCAAGATGCTCAATCTGAGCAAATATTTCCTAACCAACTACTGAATATTGCAAACGGTGAATTAGAACTTCATCCCAATACATAATGGATGAAATAACCGGACGATTTCTGTAATGTTCTTTAGGCAAAAGGAACTGATTGAGAGTGTCTTTCCGGATATACTGTATAATTATCTAGATAATTTTTGCCTCTGTAATCCTGTTACATAATCAGAAAAAATGTTGATATTGTGATGAAATAAACTTCCAGACACAGGGTTGTTGCCAGTTGATCCAACGCCTTTTAAACCAATAGACTATTGCAGATGAAAACAAAACCGTAAATTTTTGGAGTTTTTGAATTCTCTAGATGTATCAGCAATGTCACCACATAATCTTCGGTTGGTTCCCTGGTTATTATTTGCGTAACTTAAATTCAACTAGATAATGCAACGGTGCTCGTTTGATCATCAAAAGAATTATGCCGGGAACTTCTTGAAGCAAACATTTTGACTGTAAAGTTTAAACGAAAATTCGTTTCTGCTATTACAGAATTTATTGCCACGTATTCCACTGATACCCCGTCAGATTCTCTAATATCATTCAAAAAGCTTCAATTCCCGATTTGTTTGGCTTGGCGATGACCATAAAGGAATCTGAAACCCGAACAATATTCATTTGATACTGTGACTTAAAAAAGCCATGCTTCTCGAATGGGCAACTAGATGTTACATGCTCACGTGTGCGGAAACCGTTGAATCTATTGAGTTAGGAAAATACGGATTGCCGAAAAATATTGTGCACCGATTAGCGATTAGTTGTATAAAATTATTTGTTGTTATACTTTAAAATGATAAAAATAATTTTAAAAATTGCAAAGAATCAACGTTATTCACCGCATTTATAAAATTAAATCTTCATATGTTGTTACTTAACGACTTCGTTAATAATTCAAGCATTATATTACACTGAAATAGGAGATGAAGGAAATACAAAATTAAAATAATTTGTTGTTTTATATATTATTTCAACCCTCCAAAATTGTAAACGAAGATTAATTTGACTGAATTGAATAGCTTAGGATAATATTGAACTAACGTATTAAAACAAAGCCACAGCAACGCGTGGCCGGGTCAGCTAGTTCTAAATATAAAACATGCATATACCAAAATACATGCTATACGTTATATTTACTACTGAAGATTCTTTTGGGAAACAATTAGGCTTTGTTCACCTGAGAGGGTTTTTTTTTTATCTTTTTATATCAACTTTTTATTTTATTGAAAAATAAAATTTTATTTATTCTTCTTAAGCCTTCGAATACAAAACCTTTCCACCAACGATAACTATTTACGTCATATTAGCAATAATTAATATATTGAAAACTATATAAAGCTATACAGATTAGTTATTTCAGTACAAAAATGCTAACGGGATTAATTTTTTTCTAAAATCTTAAAATAAGTTAAAGTTTTATAAATTAAATTTTTTTAAATGAAACCTAAGCAAAAACTAAAAGATGTCCATGATTTTTGAGTTTAAAATGTTTTTTTGTTACAATACAGTTAAAATGCTTTCATATTCAAGCATGACTTTCTGGTACTGTTATTACAAAATGAATTATAAACATTGATACAATTTGATTGGAATTATTGTAAAAACAATGACATAGTTCGAAAGTCTAATTATGGTAATTTTTCACAGACCTAATACTTGAGAAATAGATAAAACGTATTTAAACAAGATTTTATGACATTTTATGTAAGTTAAAAGTGTTTCGTTATCAAAATTTACTGTACCAGATGCTCATAATTAAATTTGAGATTTACGAGCAGTGTATGAAAAACTACACAGCGAAATTGCATAATAATTGGAAAATGACAGCATGAAATGAGGAGAACTTTATCTAGGAAAAAACAATGAGTTTCATTTCCACCCCAATTTGGCATATTATAGATTTATTGAGAACATACAAATAATCTACAAAAGCTTACAAAACATGCTAGAAGAGTTGTCGACACATCGACAACACATCTACAACTGGAAGCATAAAATCGCATGTTCGACTGTTTAACGCAGCATGAACATGGGAATGCTACCCACATTACACATGTGGTTTTGTACCAGCCGAAAAGTTTGCCTCGTCGGTTCATAAAATGTTCTATAGACATTCATCCCGGAGCTCAACTCGGGCAAAAATCCGTAACGCAAAAGTTTGGCGACTATTTAGATCAGGGATGGCGAACCAATGGCACGCGTGCCTCGGATGCAGGCCAAAGATAAAAACGTTTTCCTCTTTATATATCAGAATAACTTTCACAATGAAGTATTACGATCAAACGTGAGGGATTGGTTCTCGGTGCGGCGAACACTCGTTTGTTATTGTCTTGACTTAGTTTCGCCATGGACTGCAAATGCCAATGTTGCGAAGTGTCTACTCATAACATAGTGAATTTCATTGACACTACTGTATTTTAAAGTTTATTTGTGTTATTTTTACGATTTCTAACCGTTATTTAACATGACTCATTCAGCAAATAAAAAAAAGTGCAAGAAAGTTAGTGCAGTAGATAGTTTCAAACTAGATAGACCGAGAAGTATAGCATGGTTAGTAAAGATGCCAAAGCGCTGTGTGTTTTACGTTCTGGAACAGTTGCATGTAGAAAAACGCCCGTAAAACGGATTCAAGACACATTTAACTGTTTTAAGAAGCCGACTCATGCTATTTTAACCATATTTTCATTTACTTATGCTTGCAAGCCATTATTTTCAGACATGAATAACATTAAAGACTCGCTTAGAAACATTTTGGCAGATGATTCCAATTCAGCATGCATTATACTAAACAAGTAACTTCCTGCAATCCCATATGTATACATAATATGTAATTTATCATCCAATCTGCAACACAGCAGAAGTCACACTAATGTTACTTCAATTTGAATTACACATATATAACTAAAATATTTACTACTATACAGTGCAAAATGTATTTTTCGTAGTAAATTAAGAGTTTTGAGTTGTTAGTATTTAGTTTTATTATTTTCCCGCTAAACTCAAGTCAAAATGTTTTGACGGCACGTCTATACTTCATGAAATATTTCTTTAGATAAAAATGGTACGTTGATCTACACTCATGTCCATAAACTAAGGATAATAAAGTTCAGGCAAAGAAAGAGACAGAAGCAAAACAAATTTGACTTATTTGTAAAGTCTTTTAATTAAACAAAAGGTAAAGAGCAAAAAAGATGCTATATGTTTGACATAATTAATAAAAATTGCTATTTTTACTCCATGGAGCAAATTTCAACAAAGAACCTTTTACAAAAACAGTATAACATGGTTAGTATGATGGTTAATACGGAGTATGTCTCCCGGACGATGCAATACAGGCCTTACAACGCCTACGCATGCTGAGTATGAAATTATCAATCTGATCTTGGGGAATATTACACCACTCATCAAGCAATAACCTCCGAAGTTCCGGTAGACAGGTGGGAGGGGGTTGATGCGTGGCAATTCGTCGGCCAAGCATATCCCACACATGCTCTATTGGATTCAAGTCCGGCGAGTGTGCTGACCAATCCATGCGGGTGATATCCTCCGATTGAAGGCATTCGTCTACAGTATTTGCACGGTGAGGACGGGCATTGTCATCCATAAACAGAAATTAAGTACCCAGGGCGCCCCGAAACAAACGTACATGTTGTTCCAGAATGACATCCTGATAGATGTATCCTGTCATCGTTACACTCTGAACATACAGGTCAGTTCTGAAACCAAGAATAATTCCTCCCCAAACGAGCCATCCTGCACCACCATAACGGTGTCGTTTAATGGTGTTCTCTTGGTGGTAACGGGTACCTGGCGCACTCCATATGAAAGTCCGTCGAGAATCAGACTGCAAACTAAACCTGGACTCGTCGGAAAACATCACATAAGACCACTGTTGAGGTGTATGCATGCTCTCTTCTCCAGGTTAATCGCAGGCGACAGTGAGTTGCGGTAAGGGGAACACATCTGACAGGCCTACGAGCATATAGACCAATGTACCCTAAGCGTCTGTACACGGTCTGCCTTGAAACTGTCGTACCGGTAGCTGAAGAGAGCTGACGAGATAGGTCTGATGCTGTGCTCCGTCTGTTACTTTTGGCAGTAACTGCCAAATACCGGTCCTCATTCAGCGTTGTAACTAGGGGGCGACCTGTGCTGTAACATCTACTCACATTACCATCATCTTGGAATCGTTGCCAAAGTCTGGAGATGACACTCTGGGCGATTCCAAGTTCCTCGGATACTTCCAGCTGGGTAGGTCCACATTCCAGTCGTCCGATAATTTACCACATAAAAAATCATCCAAATGCTTCCTTTGTGCCATAACTATGCGGTTATTACACTGAAAGGCTTTTAAAGCGCTAGTGAACAATTTTGCTCCTTTGCCACCATTCCTTATATATCCCTCTCTTACACTCTCGTCATTGTGACGTACTATCCGCGCCATCTGGTGGTTTCCTGTAATTTCCATATTCTTCTTCAAGATGTGTGTGATAATTCTACAGGGGAAATTTTTATTTTAGAGTTCAATTTCTGTGTGATTCTGAATTATCCTTAATTTTTGGACATAAGTGTATAAAGGTTCGCCCCCCCCCCCGATCTATATCATCTGGTAAGAACTGCTGCACTAGCGACAATTTATAGGGATGTAGAAAAATTTCGAAAAATTTTATGAAGCATGGAACGAGGTTTGTCAACAGATGCTGCAATTCGCCGAACACACTTGTGCTGCCGATAGTTTGCGATCTTTCTCCACTTGCATCGCTAGATCGTCCACTACCTGTGCTACAACATACTTTCGTCCCATTCCTGGCTGAATCCCCAATGTTCCCGTTACTTCAAATTTCCTAATCATGTTTGTTAGCTCTTGACTAGTAATAATCTAGCTCTTGACTAGCTAGCTTCCATAACTGTTTCAAAGTCCGAAATTTCCGCAAAACATCGGAAGCAGAGTCTTCGTTTTGATAAAACAATTTCACCTATAAAGAACATTACTAGGGAGTCAACGTCTTCTTCCGTGTCTTGGAAACGAATATGACTGCAGTTCTCTACTCGCAACTTTAAATCCTGCTGGTTGCTTCGCGCGCACAGGATTACTATGGTTACGATATCTGCATATCCAAAAGTTAATATTGCACAACGCGATATAGTGGTGGTTTTTTAAACTCATTGATTTTTTTCCACGATAAAATTACCATCATTTCATTCTGCTATTACCTAATCTTTATGCAATTCTGCTGCACAGTTTTTGCTACTGACTGCTCGCCAATTTCAAGTTTAATTATGGACACCCGGAATATTCAAATATCAGGGGAACTATCACAAAATAAAAATTAATTTAATTTCTTCGTTTTTTGTTAAATTTTGTATTGTAAGTTTAGACCCTCAAACTATGAACATTCTAGTGGACTCTATCTGTATAGGGTTTTATATAACTCTGTGAATCTAATTATTGGTATGGTACTAATATTTGCCAACTTCGGGTACATAATTCTATCTCATCATCTCAATATATTTTCATTACAAATGTTATGATTTCATGAAAAAGAGCTTACACTGCCAGAAAACATTATCATATTTAATATTATGTAACTGTTCTCAGGAACTGTAATTTTCCAACACTCAGTCGTAGAAGACCAATAATTATTTATGTTTGTAATAGTCCCAGAACTGCTGCTCATCAATAAGCACCCACGTGTCAGCACTGAAAAAGGAAAACAACGGTAAAAGAAAAACCAGATTTTGACTAAAAATAAGTAAATAAAATATAAATAAATATTTAAATAAAACAATATGTACATATTTATGTTTGATGGTACTTCAAGGTTTTAATTTTTATAATTATATTACCATTCAAATAATTAGAATTATCACGTTATTTTACTTTAGTTTCTTTAACTGAACTTGAAAATGTATTCTTACACCTTTGGAAAATGAGATTTGTATACACCCTGTATAAGTACGATTGTTTTCAATTTAAGGATTATTTTATTAAAGCAATTTTAGTGCATTATTTTACTTTCGTAACTTTTTTCAGCTTTTTTTTCAGTAGATCTTTTTTTTCCCAGTTTCATACCTTCTTTTCTGTTGTAATGAATTATACATTCTGGGAAATTAAAAATGCAGCATCAAGAAGAAGAGGGCAGAAAATTGTAAATTTTAGCTTGGTTGCACCTCTTCTAATAATGCAAATGGTGTGAAATACAGAGTTATCTGCCTAATGTTGCGTAGGAAGTATATGAGGGGAGTAATTTTCTGAATGAATGACATCGGTGTTGATCGTGTTCTAACTGCCATTTTTTGCCTTCAGTGTTATTCATGGCTTAGAACCTTTATCAATGTTTGGATGTAACCCTCCTTGAGAGTTGTTGTAGCTTCCTATTCAGAACAACGTGTGAGTAGCTACAATAAAGTTAAAAATGTAGTCCGATCTCCTAATTCTTTGAATGACAGAGTTGGCGAACAAATTGATAACCCCCACGTGTCACTGGGAAAATTGGTTTCTTGTCTCAGAAGACATGAGTGGTAGAAAAGAATATCAGATCACCTCAGTGGAGTTAGTCAATGAGCGTAGATAATTTTGATTGAAAAAAAGATTAAACTGAGAAGGGTTGTAACAAGCCATACTTCATAAAACCTTTCATTAGAGCGTGGTTTGTAATGCCGTTGCGAAGAATCGCTGTTAAACTGTCTCGACTTCGCATTAGTCATACCGGTTTCACACACATGTAATTGTTGCTGATTGCCCTGAATGTTCTTCGTGCAAGGTGCCGTAATCTGTTCATCCCATTTTAATACATTATCCAGTTTTTTAAACGTCAACACATAACTTTTATAGACTCACCTGTTTTATCTTTATCTGATTTGTTGGGGAAACCCCAACCCAAATATATTTATATTCTTACTTACACAATTGGGATTTAACATCAAATATATATATACTCAAGAGTCGAAACATTATGACCACCCCTACATTTTGCAATGAATTCGCCTGGATGACGTGCAAGGCACGTGATCAGGTGGAAGTGGTATTTAACTGCTGCTGGAGAGTCTGAATAATCATTCTTTCACTTACTTCTGTGTGTCATGGGAAAGGCTGCGGATCTAAGCCACTTTGATAGAGGGCAGATTGTAATGGCTCGAAGACTTGGAACAAGTATTTTCGAAACTGCACGACTCGTGGGTCGTTCGTGATCTACAGTTGTTAGTACTTATGCAAAGTGGATGAATGACGGTGAAACCAGCAGTAGACGACATGGTGTTGGACGTCCACACGCTATCAAAGAAAAAGGTCGTCGGAGACTGTCTCGCATGGTGAAGCAAAACTTGAGCCAGACAGTGGCTCAGCTGACAGCCCAATACAATGCAGGGCCAAGTAGAAAAGTATCGGAGCACACTGTTCAGCAGACACTGTTGGATATGGGGCTACGCAGCAAACGTCCCACTCGTGTGCCTTTGCTGACCAAGCGTCATCGCCAACTGCGCCGGACCCGGGAACATCGCGACTGGTCCATGGATCAGTGGCAGAGAGTTGCCTGGTCAGATGAATCACGGTTTGCCATTCATCACACCGATGGCCGTGTCAGGATACGCCGTCTTCCAGGCGAACAGTTGCACCCTAATGTATAGTAGGTCCTACACAGGCAGGTGGTGGCGGTATTATGCTTTGGGGGATGTTCTCTTGGGCGTCTCTGGGACCCGTGGTTGTGGTAGAGTTGACCATGAATGTTACAGGGTA
This sequence comes from Trichonephila clavata, assembly GCA_019973975.1. NCBI lineage: Eukaryota > Metazoa > Arthropoda > Arachnida > Araneae > Nephilidae > Trichonephila > Trichonephila clavata. The sequence goes on from BMAO01030138.1 coordinate 113,089, forward strand.
TCTGAACATCATTGCGGACCAGTTGCACCCTTACATGGCCTCTGTTTTTACAGTTGGAAATGGGATGTTACAACAGGACAACGCCCCGTGTCACAAGGCTAAAATTGTGTTGGAGTGGTTCCAGGAACATGATGCTGAATTCCAGTTAATGTCCTGGCCGCCTAACTCACCGGATCTCAATCCGATAGAACACATTTGGGATTTCATGGGATGGCAGCTCAGAGTTCAAAGACCACCAATTCGCAATATCTCGGATTTGCGTGACCGTTGCTTAAACATCTAGTACAATCTGTTTTCTCGGCCATTTACCAAGGACTTGTGTCATCCATGCCAAGACGGGTTGAAGCTGTGCTGCGCGTCAAAGGTGGGCCAACTCGTCATTGACAGGTGGTCATAATGTTTTGGCTCTTGAGTGTATATATATATTTATATATAGATTTTATTTTATATCACTAATCTTTCATAAATGAAATTTTTTATTCTCTATGCAGGAATAATGAAAGCATTTACATGACTACTTTTATTTAATGAAATTTTATTGAATTATACATTTTAAACATAATCTAACTTTATCTCTTTACCTTTAATTTAGAATCGGTTTTCAAATTTTTTAAATCATTGTTTGTCAAGCTTAGCCTAATTTGGCTCTAGTGTCATAAAATCAAACAATCAAATCATTGATCTATACAACAAATGTCAGCTGATACAACTTAAACACGTTCACCGCGCATCGATTTTAGAAAAATAACTGGAACAAGATGTGGCAAGTTTGAGAGGTATAAGTTCGACCACAGCGACGTCAGCATGCGTAAACTGACGCTTCTACGAACTAGTGGTGATGTCTTTGTAGGCCACTTCTATCACCCTTGAGCAGCGTGTGTAAAAAGCCCCCGGTGTTCCCATACAGCTTGAACCATTTTTCTCTTAATGAATGCTAGCGACATGCACTCAAAGCGTTCGTTAAGACTGCCAATGACTCTGCGGCACAGATGACATCGTTATCAATAGTGACAGGCTAAGCCACCGCAGATTACAGATTAAAATAGGTCATGTCCTAAAAACGAGCCACGTTTCTGCATAAGTGTGATGCCGACGTGGTGAGGCATCCAATCCATTGTATTTGTAAGCGCTCCACCGCGTGGCAACATTACCTCTAAGACGGGGAGCACCAACGCTTTAAATAAAAAGACACCCGTTTCGTATCTAAGGCTTCGTATCCTGTATGTTGTACTAAGGCTTCCCTTCTTTCGCGGGTGTGTTTGCCAAATCGCCTTTACCAACAGGATAATGCTGAGCCTCAAACCACACTCACCAACCAATGGGCTTTGCACGGTATACAGATTCTTCCTTGGTCACCTTTCCCTCGCTGATTTAGAAGATTAATTAAAGAATTTTAAAATGAATGGTGAATTTAGAAAATTTTGGATACCTAAAGCTCGACAACTAGTTAAAATAAGTATAAAAAAATGTGTTGTGTGTCGTAAATATGCCACTAAAGCAGCAGATCAAATAAAGCACAGGCCGCCCATCCGGTATAGTGGTCAGTGAAGCTGACTGCAGTGCCGCAGGGACTGGGTTCGAATCCCGGAGAAGGCATGGATGTTTGTGTTGTAATCCTTTCTTCTGTCTGTGTTGTTTACCCCCGTGTTATACGTTCGGTGGTGCACGGGGTTTATTAATGTTAATAAAGAATAAAATGATTTACGAGAAAATGAATGTCATTGGGGTAAAAGCGTGGGGTGCTTTGTACTACATTTTTACATTAATTCAGATTTTCGGAATAGAAGTTAGAAATTATAACAATGATACATTTATAGAACACCCCACGCTTTTACCCCAAGGACATTGATTTTCTCGTAAATCATTTTATTCTTTATTAAGAATTATTTTTTAACTTTTTAGTTCGTTCAGTATAAAAGCGTGTTTTTTAGTTTTTTTTCAAACTATAATTTATTTTTTATTTTTTAGTTCGAGCTATAATAAAAAAGCGTGTTTTTTAAACTATCATTTATTTATTGTTGAATTTATCCTTGAGTTTGATATTTGAAGCTGGAATTACGTGACTGTGGAATTAGTCTTGCTCTTCAATGGAAAAATTATTAACGGGTCTGAAGTGTATTTATTCTCTCCGTTTTGAGGCCTGGGATGAGTCCCGCGTATCGTTATTTTAGATTCCGTCTCTTCTGAACAGGTCAAACAAATAAAAGTGTGTTAAGAAGGAAAAATTCGAATAAAAAAAAATTTTGATGTACCATGTTTTTATAACAGACTAAAAATTATAAAATTCCTCCTTTCGTTTTTGTTTTCTTTTTTCACATTTTCATGCACTGTCATCCACTTCTGAGCTATGGTCCAAATTTCAAGTCTCTAGCTCCTCGGAAAGTCACACAGTTTAAAATCAATTACAAAATTCCACCCGGACAGACATTAAAGAAAGCGAGTTAATAAAAGCATAATATTAAGTGTCAATCGTGTTATCCCCTTTTAAACGTATTGTTTTAATGTTAATTCGTATCATCACTTCTAATCATATTGTTTTATAAAAATAAAAAAATATATTTAGTAGTTGGAACGTAAATTATTTTTTTCACATGCAGGATTTTTTTTTTTCATTTTCAGAAAAATGTTTACATTATGGTAAAAAATTGTTAACACACACCCACCCTCCACTTTCTCAGATACAGAACCATTTGTTTGTTTGTTTTATTTCTATTAACCACAAGTGTTTTTTATTCCTTCATATAATTAGCTTTAAATTTAAAACACTCGCTTCAGGGTTAGACCTTATTCTTTTAGTCGCTAAATCTGAAATTAGTCGCCAAATCTGGAAATAATGTATGGAATTAGTAGCCATATCTTAAAATGTTATACGGAACTAGTCGCCAAATTTAAAAATGATATATGTAATAAGTTGCCAAATCTGGAAGGGGTATATGGAATTGTCGCCAAATCTAATTATCCTTATTCCTGACGATCCTGAAAAGGACAATGGAACAAAATTATTAAATTATTGTATTGTCATCGGTCCTTGACAAGTGTACGAAATTTCGAATGAATCCGATATTTTTAAGTTGGTAAAAATCGAGTTCTAAGATTCCGTTACATGCAAGTGAAACTTATAAAAGCGTGTTAAAAAGAGACCCATATGATATTTAAAAAAAACACTGGGGGATGGAACCACATATATAAAAAAAATGCTGGGATAAAACCAGGCTATATATAAAAAAAATACTACAATGGTACCGCTAACCCATGCCATACATCGTATGGTTAAATCTAAAGCATAAATTGTTTTAAAATATCCAAAGTGGCGAAATTGTTGAATCGGACACTGGTCCGCTAAATTATGAAAAATCGCTAATTTGGCGCGTTTTTGCGTGTTGTGTTTTGGAGTAGTAACCCTACTACAGCAGGACCTCACTGATACAAAATCAAAAGGGTTACCAGATTTGGCGCTTACATCGATTTGGCGAGAAAACACTTGGGATAAGTGGCCGATTCGACAATTCAACCAAAATCACAAATTTATATCAATAATCAGATTTTAAATGAAAATAGATTATTTAATAACACATTAAATTTGTTAGCAAATTATCGCCTTTGGCAGAAAAATTATAAAATATTTCTGAAACATTTTTACAATCGATCATTCATAAAACCAATAATGAATAAATTAAAAGTAAAAAAGCTTTTTTAAAACAAGCTTTTATTTAAACGCGCTAAAAGAATAAAATAAATTTTTCTTTAAAACTTTTTTTACTATCAACTTTTTCCGTCATTACACAATTTATATGATATAAAAGCTCGTCGCGAGATTCAAGTACTCTTATTTACTTAGTTTGAAATTTTTAAAAATTAAAATCAATCAGATCAAGTTATTTAATTTACTTGTTTATCAGCAGAGGTAAATCTCGCGACAAGCTTTTATATCATATAAATTGTGTAATGACGGAAAAAGTTGATAGTAAAAAAAGTTTTAAAGAAAAATTTATTTTATTCTTTTTAGCGCGTTTAAATAAAAGCTTGTTTTAAAAAAGCTTTTTTACTTTTAATTTATTTTTCACTTTTTAGTTATCACTGGACAGGTTTCTCAGTATGTTCATCTCATTCAATGCATCATTGTTTCTAGGTGTTTGCCGGTTATTTTCGAACAGTTAGCTAAATGAATTCTCGCAAAAAGGGTACTAGACGAAAAACACAATTTTTTTTTAAATCCGTAATTTTTAAGAAATTTTTTCAATCTTCGTACAGATCTTCGTTAATATTGTCCAACACACGAAAAAAAAATTTCATGAGGTTTTCTTCATAAATGACGAAGTTATTAAATGTTTAATTTAAAATTTGAGTATTTCTTGAAAAATCGTAAAAAAAAAGTTTTCGGCATTTTATTTTTTAAATGACTAATTCTAAAAAAGCAAAGCATGAGCTGTTTTAGTACGGAATGTCGATACATTTAAACAAAAAAAAATCATGCGAAACGATTTAGACATTATTTTCATAAAAACGCATCGATTTTGATTTATTTAAAAAAAACCGTAAGAAATACAAATATTATTATTTCGTAAAAACCATTATACCTTATCGGGACGAAATAAATGATCTTTCCGATTCTGTAATTATTTTTTGTCTGAGTTTCATAGATAAATTTTTTAAAGAATTTTCACAATGCTCCCTCTCAGTTTAACTTTGCAGCGTTGAGAAAGGTATATAATGTACCAATCTACTTGAAAAATAGCTCTACTTTTTTTGTTTAGAATTTAAATCGAAGAAAATAGATAGAAATTTCTAAACAAATTGCATACCTTGCAGAAATTAGATTATTTTTACGTTGTAGAAATGTAATTATTTTTAGACAAAGTTAATTAATAGTCAATAGCGCAACGTTATGAAATTCCAGTTTGGCTGAAAACCGATTTTCGACGCCAACTTTTGTCATTGTTGTAACAATAACATTATTACAACAATGCTGACATATCGAAGTTGGCGCCCAAAACTAGTTTAAAGTTTTTAATTAATATCTTTTTAATTAATTGCAATATAGGAATACAAATGGTCAAAACATGCATTGTCACCCAAATTAAACGTGTATACAAAATTTTAGCTCTATAGGATGAAGATATCAACTTCAAAATTGAGTTGCAAGATTCCACCCGAACAAATTACATACATACATACATACATTGTAAGTTAAATAAAAGCTTTTAATAAAATATACACTCAACTTAGAATTTCAGAGATAATTTCAAATGACAGTACAAAATCCATCACACACATTAACACTACCCTCTGCTTAAATAAACACACTAATCAAAAATCGCTGAACACATCATTTAACCTTCACGTTTTAAAACACACACTTGTAGCACTTACAAAGAAATGTAATCCAATTTGCCTTTTCATATCTAGATGATAAAAACTTTCTTTTCTTTCACAATCTTTCGCACTATGTAAATAATTTGAAACTAAGAATTTTTAGCGCATTTTCTCGCAATAGGGAAGGGCCAACTTCCAGGAACAAACTTTTTAGCGCGTTTTTCACGTAGTGTAAAAAACGCGCTAGTAGGACGCAAATTTCGTTTTCGGCCTCGTTCCATATTTTGTCGTACCCTTTTCTCAGCCAATAATTAACCAATTTTTTTAAAACATTTATAAACCCCGTGAACCACGCAGTGTATAACACGGGGGCATACAACAGAGACAGAAGAAAGGATTACAACACAAACATCCATGGCTTTTCCGGGATACGAACCCAGTCCCTACGGCACCGCAGTCAGCTTCACTGACCACTATACCGGATAGGCGGCTAATAATTAACCGATTGATCTCGGGTTTTCGGCATTTGGTCGCATTTGTGCCCTAGATGAGCCGAATCATATTTAAATTTAATAATTTAAAAACTTTAAAAAAAATTTTTTAATTTTTTTTTAAAGTATTGTATATATTACTTTCTGTTAGTAAAAAGTTCATTAGTTGCATTATTGTAAAATACAACATGTGAAAAACGCACTGAAATTACTTGGTCAAGCCAATGATTGATATCTTGTTTTTTTCACATATTCGAGCATCATATTTGAACAAGATATCAATCATTGGCATGGCCAAGTAATTTCAGCGCGTTTTTCACATGTTGTATTTTACAATAATGCTACTAATGAACTCTACTAACAGAAAGTAGTACTATACTTAAAAAAAATTTTAAATTATTAAATTTAAATATGATTTGGCTCATTTAGGGCACAAATGCGACCAAATGTTCCCGAGGTCAATCGGTTGCTTATTGGCTGAGAAAAAGGTACGACAAAATATGGAACGAAGACGAGGACGAAGATGAAATTTGCGTCTTAATAACGCTTTTTTTTACACTACGTGAAAAACGCGCTAAAAAAGGGGATTTCCCTTTTTAGTTTAGCCGAACACTTTTGCACATTTTATGATAAATAGGTAAATCTGTACAGACTTAATTTCTTTTCTTCTTCATTTGGTTGTAATATATATATATTAAAACTAAATATTATATTTCGTATTTATAACTTTCACTTATAATTTTCTTTCCCACGTAAGAACTATCCTCTCGGCTCCTATATTGTTTCTAGAGAGTGGTAGTTATAACTGTAGAAATTCTGTAAAGACGTGGCGGGTGGATGGTTTTACTGTAACGAAATGACAGGCGTGGCCATTCGAAATGTTTCCTTTAAGGTCGAACATAATTTAGGTGGTTAATATTTATAGAATTGATGAGGCAGTCTTGTGGTTAGTTAATCCGGTTTATTGAACATGTAGAGACACACACACATACACTTGCCTCCGAAAGTCTGCGTACAGGCGATCATCTTTCATATTCATGCAGAAATGGCTGATTAAATGAAGTCTTTCAGAATCAATACTATTTATTATTGATACATCTAACGTCGTTAATTCAAGTAGTATAAGCAACAATCACCTGAATATTATATAAAATAATACAAATATTTTTAACTTCAGAACGACACAAATCGTGCGCCCCAAAAGTCTGCGTACACTGGAAAAAAACCTTTACAATAATGGATTGTAACTAAAAGTTAATACTTTTTAAGCTATTCCGTTCTTTCTGTAATTCTCTCATCATATTTGGCAGTGATTTAACTAGCTTAATTACCTCATCCGTGGATATTTTGTTCCATTCTTCTACTATGACAGATTTGAGCATTTCCATGGATGTTATTACGCTTTCCATGATTATTCACTCGAGTAAATCCCATAAATGCTGTATTGGGCTTAGATCTGGGGACTAGGATGTCCTGCGGGATTGGTTTGAGACATGTCAGAACAGCCACGGCTTCACGATTGTAGCCATTTGCTCGGTACCCTTATGCCGCCGAAAGTAAAAGTCATCACTCACTGCAAATTTGTCTGCACTTTCCTTGATATTTTTCTGCAATAAGTTAAAGTAATCAATTTTATACATTGTTGATTCAATAAATACCGGATTATTAGCCGAAAGGCTTCCAATGCAGCCCCAAACATTATGCCTCCTTCTTCATGTTTGATAGTCGAAAAAGGATTCTCTTTCTTAAGATCAGTCCAGGAATTTTTGCAGGCATATTTTCGTTCTATTTAATGCCAAATTACAAAAAAAAAAAAAAAAAAAAAAAAAAAATTCAATTGTGAATATATTACATTTTTCGAATAATTATATTTAGACGTTTTTTGGCAAAGGTAGCTCTTTTCACACAAGAGATGGATGATTTCTTGAGTGCAACTCAACCATGATAATCATCCTTTTTCAGTTCCCTTCGAATTGTGGTTAAAGTCACATATTTTTGCTATTTAATGCCTCACTTTTAGCTATTTGTGAAGCTTATAGCCTTGTATTTATTTTTATAGAGCGTATTACAAAGCAAGATTCTCGAGGTGACACTGTAGACAGGCGGCCGGATCTTGGCGTGGACGTTAAAATTTCAGTTAATTTGTAGTTTATGAGTACTTTTTGAATCAACGAATGTCTTCTGTTAACAGTTTCAGCAATTTCTTTAAAAATTCCCCCCTTTTCTGAATATTTCTGATTTTTCTTTCAATAATATATCGGTCTCTATTCCGTCGCTTGCCATGGAACCACAAATTTTTCAAATTTCAAATCCTATATAAATCGTAAAATAAGCTTATATAATTACTTAAAAACATGGTTTAGTGCAATTATTTTACACTGAAAGGTCTTTAAAAGCTCTATTTTGTAAGTGTACGCAGACTTTTGGCGCGGATGATTGGTGGTTATTTAGTAGTTATCCTTGTTTTTTCTTTTTAAGATGAAATTTGTTGCTGCTGTTTGAATAAGGAAAGTTTGAAGAATCCCCGACAGCAATGTTGATTTTCTACAGCGAGATTTTAATAGTAATTATAGCATAAACACGTACGACCATTGCCTGTACGCAGACTTTAGAAGGCAAGTGTATATGAAAGCATCACAAAGAAAACACACATAACAAAAATACACACACGTCAGCTGCAGCCGATTACATTACGAAGGACAAAGAACAGAGAAGGGCTGGATTTCCAGAAACTTTTGCATTTACAGTAAACGGGAAATATCACATGATGTGTGGGTGGGTGGATAGATGTAGTTCAAAGGATTATCTTTAAGCGGGTAGCTAGTTTATTATTTAAAAGTGGGTCCCCTCTGAGGGGATAGACTATTACTACAATTAAAACGTTATTTGAAAGGATACTAGAGGGAATTATTACATATATACTATATATATATATATATATGTAAAATAATGAATGTGTGAGCTTAGATTTTTAAAACACATCATAAATGAAGAGAGTTCTTTATTCTTCAAAAAATGATTTCCCGAAAAACTATAAAAATATAGCAAAATGCTGGAATATTTTTATCAGATAATATTATTTTCTTTTTGAATGTTTTTTCAGTGAATGTTACCAAATTTATATGCTTCACCTCCCCCCCCATACTTTTTTTAAATACTTACATATTTTTAATCAAACATTAATACTTCCAGAAACTGGCAACAGTCTTAAGAAGTAACCATAAAAATTCTTTTAATTCATTATTTAACAATAAGGGATGTAAATTAATAATTTAAAAAAAACAACAACCAATGGAGTGTTTTCTATTGTTTTATTCCTAAATTAATTATTTAATAATACAATAGTACTTCGTATATTATTTTAGATAAAACTACATTAGTTTTTAGAGACATTTTTAAGCTAACTGTATGTAATGGTTGATTGATAAATGAAAATCAGAAAGATTCCTGGAAAGTAACTATTGCTTAAAATTAATGAATGTAAGGGATGAGCTAAGTCATTCCTTAGTATGTGGGGATGGGGTCGGAAAAAATATTAGCTATAGTCAATGCAGACAATAATGCAAAATGTATTAACCAGAGTTAAGAAATGCAACCAAATGCCAAATATGGAAAACAATCTCGAGCTAGACGAGACACGAGAAAACTTTAAATTATCAGATCACTTACGTCTATAAGCAATATCTTCTAATCCTTAGCGACCTAATCTAATTTGATTCGTAATTGACAAACCGTCAAATTTAACATTACAATAATTAGTTACGAGTATCCACGCCTCACTTGACGCTTAATCAATCGCTGAAAGCCGTTGCAGTCTATATATAACCACTCTCTAACTCGAAAGTTTAATCCTTATATAATAGTCTTAATTTACATGCCCACATCTTCTTCGAAGGAAGGTTTTTAATTGGTTTAATTTTAAAGACTCATTTTCCCCTAAGAGGACTGCTAGTGAAAAGAATCCGAATAGATCCGTTACACCTATAGTTTTTTGTAATATTCTTAGCATCAGAATCATTTTCTTTTTATTGCTTTAAATTAACAATTTTTTAACTAAAGCAGCATTGCTTTTTGCAAGTCATTGATCGAAATTTGAAGAAAAATCTTATCGCTGGAGGAAAAATAGTTTTACACTCAAAAACGCACGTGTAACGCCGGGCTAAACAGTGAGAAAAGAAACCTGTTTGACATTGAAAAGTAGTGGAAGAAGTTTCTAAAAATTGAATTGTAATGATATTAATATGAAATCACACACACAGCGGAAAATCACCGAGAGGGTAAAGTTGTGCATTCGAAAAAGTATGTGCAACAAAGTATATTAATTAAAAGAGAAAGAAACCTGTCTGACAAGGTAAAGAAGTGGAACAAATTTCTAAAAGATAATTTTAATAACATAATTATAGAAATCACTCCATCACGCGTGTACACACCCACACAGAAGTGAGGGAAAGAGGAAATTTCCATGTAGATTAAGTTATGCACTCCCTTTGTAAAGCCCGTGCAACGCCTGGCTAAGCGGAGGGAGAAAGAAACCCGTACGACGAGGTGAAGAAGTCAAAGAAATTTCGAAAAAGGATATCTTACTGGTATATTAATATAGAAATCCCACTCACCCTTGCAGTGCTGACATTGAGAGGGGAAAGGAAAATTTCCATAGCGAAAATTTATAAACTCGAGAAAGCCTGTGCAACGCCGATTCATGCAACTAGTTTCCTTATTAATTATCCTCATATAAAAGATCTTAATTCCCATAAAAATATTACTAACTTATATACCTTTATTGAAAGACTCTTTGGAATTATTTGCTCAATGGAAAGAAGTCTCAAGTGAAAATGTTAGAAGAACCCTGCGTAAGGGATAGAGTGAGATATTGGAATGTTTTTGAAGGGGGGGGGGAGAAACAAATCTGTTCCTCACAATTTTTAGAAAATTATTTGATATAATAATAAACAAAGTTTCAGAAGTAGTATAGTATTTAAAGTAATGTTCAGGTTCATCCGGAATTAATTATATCTTTGTTAAATAAATTTAGAAAAAATCAGACTTTACTAAAATCGGTTATGATTAACTAACGTTGAGTTAACACATGTTTGAATGCCTGATTTGTTACTAATCAATTTCTTAAAGGCGTGATTTTAAACTAAAAACACCAATTAATGTTAGAAGAGTGAAAATAAAGTTAATAAATGTGACAACTTACACATTTGACTGGCGAATACTATCACAGAAAAAGCAAAGAATTTCAGAGTCTGCATTATTATACCATTTCCTTGATAGGATAGATACTACGTTTCGTATTGGTATGCTTTCTCAACAGAGGCTTGCTTACTTATGCCAAACTTTCATTTGAACTATAGCTGTTGGGGTTATCTTTGTATATAAATACATCGTAAATCATGTTTTATCTGAACGTTGACTGACGAAAAACTAGTTTGTATTAATATCCTTTTTCGGTTTCATAAGATAACTATCATTTGATAACAGAGATTTTAGTCTTGAAATGTAAATATTTGGTCTGTAGTTAAAAGTAGTTTTATGTAGATGAAACTCATTAAAATTGCAAATCCGTTAGCAATTTTGTCGATTTTAATTATTTCATAGTCTCCTGATCTCTCAAATTCTTATTACCTTATTTTATGCTTCCTATCCTTTAACTTTGTATTTGAATGCAATTAATGCAGAGATTTTTTTTTTTCAGTAACTTTTTAAATTCTTGAGCTCTTCGTAATTCAATTGATAGATAGGGAGGTATCTTTATAGTTGGTAATGTTTTACTTTTTATCATTTGTTTTATAAACTAAATGTTTATTTTAAAAGTATAGTCAGCATTTTATACGCCCTCTATCACTGACAATCATATTTATAAATAATGTTTAAATATTTACTTATCAACTCTCGGAGTTTGATAAATTGATGAATTCTTTATTCCTCTTTCCCCCTTTATATTCTCATAAATATTAATAATGACCAAAAGTGGATGATTAAATATAAACTTCTAAAGTACAAATCTTAAATTTAATATTTATTTTGAAACGAAAAAAATTATATATATAAAGAGTATTATTGTTTGGCTCAGATGAAATACAGGCCCCTTGTCACTGGATGACAAAAATGTTTAACCAGAAAATCTGGTTAAGTCCACATTACCCGCCCCGGGCCCCTGTGCACCAGCCCCAAGCATCCAGAGGATAAACCGGCATTGTTCGTTAGCATTAAAAATCAGGTCAAATACGTTTTTTATTAGAGTCAGAAATATTTCATGAAAATAAGATAAATCATATTTACAGAACTTCATAGAAATTAGAATTTTTATTTCCCTTGTTCTCTTACAGTCAGTTCCAGTTTAACAACAATGCTATACTTATTCTTTTACGCAAAATGGAATATTACAAAGTTGTTGTTATTAAAAATTGAGCACCTTGATGAATTTGAAGTTTGGATAGTAAATGTAGGGAGAGTAACCTCACTGCATGGAAACGACCCTTGATGTATTTGAATGTACTGCATAAAGGAAAAATATCCTACGCCAAGCTATTATGGTGATGAAGAGGATTTTTGATTAACCTATGGCTCTAAGACAACAAGACGGGTATTGCGAAGTTGCTACAAGTGAAATGGTAGTTGATCACAGCATGAACTTTAAAACAGTGCGAGGGCTATTGGTGAAGGAGACCTCGTAACGTTAGCAACATTTCTGGAAATGAGAAAGCTGGTAGGCTTAATAAAGTGGGATCTCTCATGTCCCAATCTGACTCATTTGCCTCTGCGTAACATCAGAAGAATCATTTACAGTAAACTACAAACTAATACAGCCTTTCTGTATGGTGATGCAGCTGCAGGTAAAAGGTGAAATATCTTGCTTAACTAAATTGGTAGAATACCCAGTTCCCTGCTTCGATCTGTTAGAGTTGCGTGTTTTCGTTTACTTACTGGACATGATTATTTTCAGTGGCGTTTACATCGTATTGGAGTAAAAAATTCTACTTGTTGCCCTCTGTTCCATGAGGGTGAAATGGATGGTGATCACACTGCCCTATTGTTTTAAAGCTTTTTGTAGATAACTCAAGGTAAATAATAATTTTTTTATATGCTTCGTCTTCATTTATTTGGGCTGCTCGTCGACTAATGGCAGAAATGCCGAAGGGTAAAAAAAAATGTTTTAAATACACAGAGAGACTGGACATATCAGCTATGGAGTCACATTCTGTTGTAAAAGTCGCTTCAGTGCGAGGAACAGCTCTCAGTTCCAGTTGATTAGAGGTAGGCAGGAACTGAGGATTAGGATTTTCCTGTATTATATGTTCCCCACATTTCCGGAAATACATAAAAATTTCGAAAATTAGAACCAAGTTATTTTTAATTAATATCAGAAAAATTCTATAAAATAAGGATAGATATGAATTGCAAAATTTATACTGACAATGAGATATGCATTCAGCTAAAAATATAAAAAAACATATAAAATATACTAAATATCCTTTTTTAAAGTGTGATTTTAGAAAACATAAGAAATTCATGCTTTTTTCTCTCAGCCTAATTTTTGGCTTTGTTATGAATAACCCCAGCAGAAAATGCTGTATCAGCTTAAGCTGATGTCTGAGAATTGTTTTAAAAGCTTAACCCAGTTTCATGTTTCAGGATCAATTTTCAATTATTTTTTAATCCATTCTAAATCAATTATTTTTCTAATGCCACTAGTAATAAATAAATATTAATAAATACTTGAAAATTTATTTGATGCTTAATTCTTGTATTTAAGATATTTTGTTTGTGTAACTGATTTTTTGTTTAAAAAATTGCTACATTTTTGTTTCTTATAAAAAAAAACTAAATATTAAAATAAGAATTAAAACTAGCTATTTTTGGTTATTTCATCCCCATTTATTTGCCGGGAATACAAAAAGTAATGAAATCTTATGATTTTCCAGGTTTCTGGGAGAGAAACCCTAGAAGAAACACGGTTTCATCCCACTAACACCTGGAGAAAGACACAGTTGGGTTGGTCCTGTAGTGCTTGTGTTGGGAGGCATTACGTTGAATAGACGAAGAAAAGCTCCATAGCTTTGACAGTGGTTCACTTGGAAGAGATCTGTACTGCGATGAAATTCCCCTCTCACACGTACATCTATTTAGACTTTATTGTCATTGGTATAGATTTTATTTTTGCGGACAACAAAGCATGTCCACGCAAGACTTTTGCATTTGAACAGCTTCTAGCAATTGAGGATATCTGCAAAAAGAATTGGTCAACATGGTCTCCTGATTTATATCCCATCTGACATGTACGGAATTCTTTGGATAGACGCCTGGCAAGACCGGAGAACATCAGAGAGCTGAAACAGATGCTTCTTGAAGAGTGGTGAATCTTACCTCAGGGACTTCTGGAAAGTTTGGTATTGATTATGAACTGACGGTACCACGGAATTATTGCAATTAGGGGAAGTCATATTCCTCATTAAAGGACCTTAGTTTGTTGTCCTTCCTTATGGTCAATGTATTATGTTATTTCCTACGGCCCAATTATGACAGAATGACTGTACTAAAAACTACAGTCATTCTGTCAATAAAGCTTTATCCTAACTTGTTCCAAAATGTATGTGTACAATTTATATTTTGGTTGTGCTATGCTTTCATCAATCTTTAAGTGATACATATCTATATATATAAAGGAGAAAAGCGACTCACTGACTGACTGACTGACTGACTAATCACGAAATCTCTGGAACTATTTAACCTACAGAGTTGAAATTTGGTAGACATGTTCCTTTGATAGAGTAGACATCAGCTAAGAAAGGATTTTTCGAAATTCGAAACGCAAGGGGCGTTACGGGGGGTTAAGGGCTTTAATAATAATTGTTTCCATGTTTAAACTACTTGGTGTACAATCTTGAAATTGGGTAAGCGGATTCCTTTCAGAGAGTAGAGATCCGATACAAAATGAGTTTGCTGAAAATCGACCCCCAAGTGGCGTTGCAGGGGCTTAGGGGGCGTTATAGATAATTATTTCCATTTTTAAACTATTTGGCGCACTGTCTTTAAATTTGATATATAGATTCCTTTCGTAGAATAATGATCAGTTACAAAACGGGTTGTGTGAAAACAGACTTCTAAGTGGCGTTGCGGGGGATTAAGGGGCGTAAAAGATAAATATATCCGTTTTTTAAACTACTTCACCTACCTGCTTGAAAATTGGTAGGTAAGTTTCTTTCCTGGAGTAAATATCCGCTACAAAATGGGTTTTGGGAAAATTGACCCCCAAGGGGTGTTGCGGGGGCGGGGGGTTTAAGGGGCGTTATAAATTCCTATTTTTAAGTTATTAGACGTACAGTCTTGAAACTTAGTAAGCAGATTCCTCTCATAGGATAGAGATACGCTAAAAATGGGTTTCGTGAAAATTGCCCCCAAGTGGCGTTGAGGGGACTTAAGGGGCGTTATAGATAATTATTTCCATTTTTAAACTATTAGACGCACAGTCTTTACATTTGATAAAGAGATTTCTTTCATAGAGTAGAAAATAGCTATAAGAAGGTTCTGTGAAAACAGACCTCTAAGTGGTGTTGCAGGGGAGTAAGTGGCGTAAGAGATAAATATTTTCGTTTTTAAACTATTTGACCTACCTGCTTGAAAATTGGTAGGAATGTTTCCTTCATGGAGTAAATATCCGCTACAAAACGGGTTTGGAGAAAATTGACCCCCAAGGGGTGTTGCGGGGGGTTAAGGGCAGATATAAATAATTATTTCTTTTTTTAAACTATTAGACTCATAGTCTTGAAATTTGGTTAGCAGATTCCTCTCATAGGATAGAAATACACTGCAAAATGTGTTTTGTGAAAATCGACCCCTAGGTGGTGTTGCGGGGGTTCAAGCGGCGTTATTGATAATTTTTTTTGTATTTTTAATTAATTGGACGCACAGTCTTCAAATTTTGCTAAGCAGATTCCTTTCAAAGAGCTCAATTCCCCTACAAAATGGGTTTTGTGAAAACAGACCCAGAAGTGGCGTTGCGGGGCTCAAGTGGCGTTATAGACAATTATCCCCATTTTTAAACTGTTAGACGTACAGTCTTGAAATTTGATAAGCAGATTCCTTTCGTAAAGTAGAGAACCGCTACAAAATGGGTTTCGCGAATATCAACTACCAAGTTTAATTTCGGGAGATTAAGAGGCGTAATCGATAAATATTTCCATTTTTAAGCTACTTGATCATCCTGCTTGAAAATTGGTAGGCATGTTCCTTTCATGAAATAGAGTTCCTATACAAAAAGTAAAATGAAAATTGACCCCTAAAGATGTTTGCGAGGGGTCAAGAGGAGTTACAGAAAAAAATTCCTGTTTTTAATTGTTAGATCCATATACTTGAAATTTGTTAAGCATGTTTCTTTTGTTGAATAGGGATCCACTAAGAATAAATTTTAAGCAAATCAAGTTCTGGGGGGTTGCAGGGGGTTACTGGGACGTATTGACAAAAAAAAAATTACTTTTTCGAGCTACAAGGACTATAATAATGAAATTTGGTTTGCATTTTTCTTTTGTTGAATTGAAATCCGCTAAGAGCGGTAATTTTGGAAAACGGCTCTCAACGGGATTACGAGGATATTGATAGTAAAACTTTTGTTTTTTTCTGTTAGATTTAGACTTGAAATTTGGCTTGCATGTTCAATTTACGGAGTAGAGATCCACCGAAAATTGGTTTTGCGGGAATCCACTTGGTTTTGAGTTACGAAAGCATCATTCTATGCTTCAATTTTAGAGATTTTTAGAAAATACAAATTAGATAAGTTCTGCCCTTTTTTTTTATCAACAGGTGACAGTTACAGGTATAAGTATATTTTTCAATTCAATCGAATTCTTAATGCTAGGACTTAGATATCAATAATTTATACATATATATAAGCAGTAAAAATTTATAAAACATCATGAAATACCCAGCGAAGCGGGCGGGTAACAGCTAGTATATATATATATTGTGCCTCTGTATTTTGAATTTCTTGTCACCCATTTTTGTTTGGAAATTATGGCCTAGCCTTAACATTTGCTTAATTTTTCCACTGTAGTGTATTTTTGCACATACAGGGTATCCCCGAATGCCATATACAAACTTGAAGGGGAGGTAGAAAACAACGTGAAGAGCCATAATTATATAAGAAAGCATGGGTGGAAAGCGATAGATGGCACTGTATGCGAACTGGCAAGGTCGGTACGTATGGTTTCCTCTTTTCAGACACGGACAGCTTGCGGTGAACATGAATCATTATATAAAAGACGAGTTAGCGGATATCCACTTCATCTACCACCTAGCCAAAGGAAATGGACATGCAGCCATTCGGTTATATGGGAAAAGATATGCAACGGCAGCAACCGAATTATCAAATATTCGCTCTGGTGCATCAGAACCTTGCGGAACTTGGATCTTTCAGTGCCCCGATCGAAGGTACTGGGTGGCCTTAAACACAGCAACCACCCGTATTTGAAGAGGGCGTGTTGCATACTGTGGACTAAAATCCCGGTAACAGTGTATGGGAGTTTGCCTTTGCAACAGGAAGAACTCGAACAGCTGTCCATCGTGTACTACAGGGAGAAGCTTTACATCCGTTTCATGTATCGAGAATGCAGTTATTACAGCCAGATGATTACCCACGACGTATCGCGTTTGCATAGTGGTTAACTAAAGTGCGGTAGACATGCGCGAAGTTCATGCGGTAGACATGTTCTGCGATGAAGCACCTTTTTCACGTGAAGAGGTGTTCAACACGCAACACACGCACATGAGGGCCTTAAGCAAACCACACATCACTCGACCCAACAACGCTTAACTGTTAATGTGTAGGGGAGTACCATGGGGAACAGTTTACTTGGCTCATACATCTTATCTCCTCGATTGAACTCTGACAAGTATCTTGCCTTTCTACTGGAGGTACTTCTGGAACTGCTTACCGAGGTCTGCGCACCTGCTCGGTGCCTCACACACAGATGGTTTCCAGATACCCTGATATATCTCCTCAGGATTTTTTCTCTGGGGGGGGGGATGAACGACATGTCCGTCAATTATGAAAGGGACCTGGTGGCACGAATATCCTTCGCTGCTGTTACGGTCCGTGAAACGCCCGGTATTTTCGAATATGTCCGCCAATCCATGTCGAGTTGGTGTCGTGAGTGCATACATGCCAATGGCCGCAATTTTGAACACCTTCTGGTGGCCGCGGTAGCCGAGTGGTCTAGGCATCGGATCGTGGCTAGCATGTCATGAGTTTGAGCCCAGTACCACTGAAGACCCGCCGTGTAGTGGAGCGATGCACGTAAAATCTGTCGAGAGCTCAAACAACTTCCCGTGGGTGTGGTGTGGTAGTTAGGAGAGGGGGCGCCAGCTCAGGTGTCGTCCGTGTCACTTGACCATGGTTCAAAATTACGCGGACCGTCCCCAAAAGCCTTCGTGTAGCTGAACAGTGGGACGTTAATATTCACTCACTCACTTTGAACACCTTCTGTGATACTTTAATGTCGTACTTTTTATTTATTATTTTTTGTGTAATAAAGCGTTTTAAACTATATTCTGTGTTGTGGGCTTACTGACTTTGTGTCTCTTTATTTTATTAGGGTTACGTTTCCGCCCGTGTTTTCTTAAGTAACTTTAGCTTCTTAGGATGTTCTCTACCTCCCCTCCAAGTTTGTACACAGCATTTGGGGACACCCTTTATATATGTAATAAAGCATTTTCTGCGAATATTAGTGTTTCATTTTGAAATTATGTAAATTCCAACGATAAATTGAACAAGGCGAATAGAGTGCGTAATTTTTATTAAATGATATTGTCTTCTTTAACATCTTTCCAAATAGATCGAAAAATGAACGTACATATATTTGAGTCATAAAGCATTTTTATAACGCAAATAAAACATATTTTTATTTGAAAAAATAAAGCAAAAAAAATTCAAGTGACAAAATATACTCAGTTAGAAGCAGAAAATCTAACATGGAATCTTAACCAAAAACTCGCATAAAGGGTATTTACACTATTACGCTGAAAATAAGGGAAAAAAATCTATACCTTTTTGTGTTAATAAAGCACAAAAAGATAGAATTCTACAATGTTAACTGAGCCTATATGTTTGAAGTACAGGAAACTGAAAACAGTCTGCTTAATCTTTCCAGATTTCAAACAAAATAGCTTGAAGAAATATTGATTATTGGCTGATTTAGGTATTGAATATATTAATTTGGTACTTTCAAATTTCCCTGTCACAGGAGAAAAACTCGCTAAAATTGACACAACCGACGCTAAACAATATTCCCTCTGGTAAATTTTTGCCTCCATATTTTCGAAACAAGTCGCGACCTTTTCCTATCAATAACGTCTTTGTCCTAATACGTCAAAACTGGATAAAAAAACTAAAGAAAATTTGAGATTTGGCCAGAATACAGGAAGAATCTGTCTGTTGTCGAGAAAAAAGTCTGCTTGGTGAGATTTGCGCATGCGAAATGAATGGAAAAGTACCATGGATTCTTATTTTCTTCATTGAAATGTAAAGGAACACGTGGGGGCTATTTGCGACGGACATTAGGGAATTGGGTTTGAAGAAATGCAATTAGAATTGTTCCGATCTTATTGAAAAGATACCAGCGTAGAGAAAGCAAGAAGGACTTTAAACTGTTTATAACTGATCAACAGTTGGAAGATTTTCATACCACCACACAAATCACGCATTTCTTATGGAAATACTTCTCGACATAAAAGAAACGATGCCCATGGTTGCCAATTCAGCGCATACGATATATGCGCAATAGGGGTTGGTAACTTGGCGAGTTACCTTGAACGATGGCGATTGTTGCGATAATACGTAAGTATCCACATCTGTTATCGAGAACCCCAAATATGCATATATTTACTATCTAGTAAGCGATCTAGCTGTGATCTTTACTATCTATATAGATGCGATAGTATATAAGTACTAGCGCAACACTACCAGCGTTCAAGATAGCATGCCAATTCGGCAACCGCTATTTCGCATCTGTCGTAGGAGCTGGAATGTAGCCATGTGTTTCGTTTCATATAATGTCTCCAATATGGTTGTGATAATACGTAAGTAGAAAAATTCATCCAAAATCTAAATAATTTAAAAATAACTAATGGATTTTGAAAAACTTAATATACATCATAATTTTTAAAATATTGCAGTAATGTAACAGCAGTTAACGCGACATATCCATGAAGCAATTACAAAATTTTTTCACGAGGACTCTGCAAAGGAAATTGAAAATTAAGAAATTAATGTTAAGAAAGAAATGAAATTATTCATATAAAAGACTCAAATTATTTTTCAAACACCCTTTTGAGATTACATCCATGCGTTATTTAGCTCATTATTTATATCAGAGTATTGATTTCTGATTGTATATATTTTTTCGAAACACGAAATCAAACTCTCTTAAAAATTTATAAATTTTTTTTTATTCGGTAAAATGTGGCGTAAACTGCTTCGTGAGAATTACAGGATCGGAGAATTGATTGATCAATCTCCTCGAATTTTGGATTCGTATAATCCTAAAGTAATAACTGGAAACTGGTGAGTAAAAATAATCATACTTTCTTTAGATGGCTTATCATGCTATAAATGATTGTACAATCTAAATATAATTAGACTTTTAGAATAAGGCTTTGAGATAATTTGAAAGATTTGCCTTCATTTATTACTTCACTTAGTTTTCCTGAATTCAAATGTTTCTGTACGATAGTTATAATCATAAGGTTAAAGTGTAGTATGGGGGGGAGGGCGATCGGGCGATCTCAATTTCTTTTAAGGACCAAAATCGATCGCCAAGCTACTTCACTTAGCGATAGGTGTCCGGAAGCCAGAATGAATTCATTATCTCACCATAATATCTATATAAAAATCATCAAATGCAAAGAAAAATCGCCAAATCTAAAAAGGACCCCAGCTCTTTTACACTTGAACCTAATCATAATAATAACCAAGTATGCAAGCATTTTTGGTTCTAATGGTATTACCGTCACCGCAGCCAAATTGGCGCCTCGCGAATCGCGCCTTTTTCAACCGAAATCTGATTGCTTGCTTTTTTTATATATAAAACTTGCTATATGGAATCTTGGTTGTTTTGATATCAAGGCTCGATTCGTATGGTGCCAATTTTGCTTCACACAGAGACGTTAATACGTAATTACCGTATTTTTTTCTAGTGGCGGCTCTCGCTAAAAATATTTGATCCTTGTGAAGTGGCACGCTTATCCGGAGGACAGAACCTGGGACATTTAGATCCGAAACCGAGTAACTTAACCACTGTACCAAAATAATCACTTTGGTACGGAGTTTGATACTGGCTTATATGGTGATATAGCTACACACACCCCTACCAGTGAGTTGGTCGTTAGGCGAACGAACAATATAGTTGTTAATGCGAGCGGTCAGTTGTTGGTGGGAATTGGAGGAGTTGCGTCAAGTGAGTTAGACGACTTTGTTAGCTGCGTCAAGTGATTTTTGACGAGTTATTGTATACGTTTGTTGCGGATAGATGGCACCGCGGCAGTTCAGAATTTTTCTTAGCTCTACCAATGAAGTGGCGCTCTTATCCGGAGGACAGAACCCGGGACCACTGGATCCGAAACAGAGTAACTTAACCACTATACGAAAATGATTCCTTTGGTACGGAGGTTGTTACTAGCTTATATAGATATTATACCGTTTGGCGATATTTTTTTTTGGTCTGGTAGAAATGTGATCGGGGTTTTACATACATATACCAGTACTCCTAATATGAAAACGAAAAAATAATCCAGTTTAGAGATAATTTTATAACAGTCCTAGTAAAATCTTATTTAGTGGAGTTCTTAACGACGACTTTAAAAAGGCACCATGATTGCATCAAAGCGCGATTTTCAGATTTGGAAGTCATTTCAACATGAAACAAAATAGCGTCATGAATGACGAAACAGTTGCAAAAAGTAGAAAAGTAGTTAAAAAGTAGAATAAGGAGGACAAAAAATAGAAAAAAATAATTGACTTCTGTTCGGAGAGTTCTTTTCTACATAATAATAACCTTAATTTTAATAAAAAATTATTTGTACTTTTTTCGTTTCGAGGGGCCATTGGCACCGGTTAAATTTTTTTTCTTGTCAAATTAAACACCAAACACAAAATAAGATTTTTTTAAAAGTTATCTTACTGCGTATGCATCATTTGCACTCAAACTCGTGAATTGTGTGATACATTTACTACAATTAATAAATTTTTACTGGCAATTGGCGTTTTTTCCCCCTTTGTTTTTACGATCTACAAAAATTGAAAAGTACTAAATTATCTGGTATTTACGTATTATCCTAACCGTATTGGTGACATTGTACGAAATGAAACACATGGTGGTCAATTCAGTGCATAAGAAACCTGTTAAATCGGAGTTGCCAACCTGGTGAGTTATCTTGAACGATAGTACGTACCAGTTATCTATATGACAAAAATTATGCAGACTTTCTCCTTTCTGACGACAACGTCAAAATTAAGAAAGAAAAAAATAAGAACTTTCTCCCACCGTTATACGAATGCAACTGTGAAACATTTCGTGCAAATTATTCGTTTTTTCTCTTCCTCTTTCTCCCAATAATCAATAGAGTCCCAATTCATGAAAATTAAAGTAAAAAACGACGAAATGGTTCAGAAGAATATGTAGGTTTGTTTTCTTCATCCTGAAGGAAAACCTCGTTTAGCCTGAAAAAGAGCAAAATGGACGTTGAACAATGTTTATTCCGTGCGGGAAAAAAAATGGTCAAGTTTCACAGCAGCTATATAGCCATTAAAGTTTGCAGAAGTAATGGCTGCCATTTTGATGAAATTATTGAAATTTTGAAGCCAAACAATTTGTATTGCTTAAGTGAGCACCAAAATACATGGTATTCCACTCAAAAGTCTTATGAATCAAATTATATTTAGGTATTTACGCATTATACAGCCGACCAATTTCGTCAAATACAAAGATGTCTCCAATTTGAAAGATGTCGTCAAATTGTGTCAATATTCTTTTAGAACACGTTCAGGAATAGTTTTCTACTATTGGCTGTTGATAGGCTGTCTATTATTGACTGATTTTGATTTTTTTTTCAAATCAAAAGATGGCATTTGAGGACATCTTTTAATTGAAAAAAATTAGCTGTCGCATAATACGTAAATGCTTACGTTTCTTATTATTTCCTTTAAAAAATGCTATTTTGATACTTTATCAGTTATAGGATTCTTGCAGCTAAATATAGCAACTCAAACAATACGCCGATATTTGGCTTACAGTGGTTGCTGATACTATGAATCAATAAAGTTGTGCTTATAAATTCCACTTTAAACTGAGCTCATTAACATTGTGCTTTCGTAGTGAATTTATCGTACTCATAAAATTACCAATTTTCATGTTCGTAGCAGCTCGAAAAAGCAATCGCCAAAACATGGTAAAAGAAGCCAACTGTTAATTTTTGAATGGCATCCATTAAAATTTGTATTTAAAAGTATCATGCTTCTTTAAATAATATTTTGAAAAAAAGCTTGCTTTTTAAATATTATAGCAATCGAATTGGTGACATTATGTGAAACGAAGCACATGGTTGCCAATTCAGCGTGTACGACACATGCGAAATTTTTAAAAAATATTATAGCTTATATACCGGTAATTTCCAATAAATAGAATGAACAAAGAAAGGCCACTGAAGTGTAGTAGTCACATGTTTTTAACATATATTAAATCCTCTAAATTCGAAAATACCAGTTGCAATGTTTTTGGCTTTGTTTTCGTTAAAACTTTCGGTGTTAGATATTGTTGTTAATTCTAAAAAAAATAATCTCATATTCAGGTACATGAAATACGAAGACAGAATAGAGGATTATGATTATCCGAATGTCCATCTATTGGACAGAGACGTTTCTAAATCAACATATAATTACCTCTGCTTGGATTTTCCTAATCCACCAAATATTAGAGTAAGGAATATTATTAATTAAAACCCTTTATAAAATTTTTATTTAAAACACTTGAAAATTTGTAATATATTTGTATTGATATCAAATATATGTATATCATTCACGCTTTTTATCTATAATCTAGTTTCAATTCGTGAATATACTGTTTTAATCGTATTGAATATTTTTCTATTTTTCTCTTAAAAATATAGAATATTGCCTTAGACTCTATTCAATAAAATACACCCACAAGAGTAAAATAAATAATACTTAATATGTATACTTATAAAATAATATGTATACTTATATTTTTCTCAAATTTTAAAGTTATTAAAAAAACCTCAAAACACTTGTGTGGGAATCTCAAAAATAAACATAAAGATACTTTTTAAACTTAAAGAAAGAATAATGTACTGTAATTCCATACTTTCATTATACTTATATTTCGTTTCTCTTTGTTAAACTCAGAGAGATAAAAAAAATGTCTAGATTTTTCAAAGATAGTAGAAATTAAAAAGGATTAACAGAATTAATTTGATATTCTTCTGGTATCCCGTTTCTGAATGATTTTGAAATCGCGCCAAATAGGACTCTTTCAACAAATAATTTTCTATAGAAGATGGGCTTTTATTACTTACAACACCAAATATGAAGAGGGGGGATACTGACTCTTAATGAATCAAGTAAATACTATCGTATAACGTGTAATAGAATAAAGATGAAAAGGATGCATGAACAATTATTTTTGGAACATACATACTATCTAAATAATATAAATGTTCTTGATAATTCGCCTAGTTGGCAATCTCGACTTCATATGTGTCGAACCCGCTGAATTGGCAGTCATGTGCTTCGTTTCATATAATGTCGCCAATATGGTTGCGATAGTGTATAAGTACCTTATTTTTGTGTGATTCGTGGAAAACAGCATTGAAAATATGAATACCAGAAGGAATGAGTACGAGGAATTCCGGCCTTCTTTTGATTTTCATCGATTGAGGAGTGCTTAAGAAATTAATTTATCAAATGAAAAAAGTTGGTGGAAATTCGCAATTTATTTCCAGTAGAAAAGAATATTGCGTAAGAGATTTAAAAGCCTCATAGCACGAATTTGCTCTGTAACACTCGATACAAAAAGATTGGATTGTTTACTTTAATACTGTTTATAGATTGTTTTCCTGTTTTCACGTTTATCACGTTTAAAAACGACCAAAATGAGTAATATTTTAACAATAAATAAATAACCCGCACTCCTAGAAAAAAATTGACCAAAAATAAAATCTTGGATAATTGTTTCCCATTGTAATTAAAAACAGAGCTTTCACTACTCTGTAAAAAAGTTTCTGATACTCACCAATACATCGCAAATATCCATAATTACAATTAAATATGGACGCAATCAAATATTCAAAAAATATTTAAAGAAAAATTACGCGCAGCACATCACATTTCTTTTTGGTCCACTCAAAAATATAAGGCACTAGCTAAAGATATTTAAAAATACTTTTGAGTAATTGATGTCAAGTTCTCTAAATGCAAATTTTCTGTACTTATTAAAATATTTTCTAAAATACACACCACACGGCCAAATTGTAATTTAAATAATTAATGTAGGATATCTCATAATTTATTTATTTTTTTTTTTTGTAAAATGTTAGATCATCCCTTTGCAGAGGACGGCAATTTTAGTCAAAAACAGCAATCCACATCGACGCCATCTAGCGTGCTTATTAAAACGCTGACGTGATTTTCTCGTTAGAAGCCCACTAACCATCGACTAGGAAGGATCGTTTTAGCGCATCCGCGCTTCTTTCGCCACAACTGGCGGTAAGTCACCAGCACATCGCATAATGAGTTTTATTTAATTTCTAACGTCCTTCCAGAAGGGATTGACTATCTATCCTTCCTATGTTAATGTTTCAATAATAATGTCTGCCTATAAATGTTCCTATATTTTGAAAGTCCTGCATGTCCTAATTTCTATTTTGTAAATATTCCCCATGTAAATACTCTCCTATAATTCATAATAAATTATTTAGTTTCTTTAAACTATGTTGTCTATTCAATTTTTCAAAGTTAACCCAAACATCGTAAAAACCCCTAGACACCCCCGCCAGATAAAACCCCGCTATCTGAAGAATCTAACTTTTTCGGAAGATTTCGATTAGATTCCCACCTTAATGTGTATTGTTTTCAATTTTTTTTCCATGTAATAATCTTCATTTCTTGATGCACAATTCGTAAGTCAGAAGGAAAAAAAAACATATACTAATTTTATACGAGTATAATACTTCATGTTTTTATATTTATTTTTCATATTCTTTTGAAATTTTAGAGACACGTCACTGCTGTACCAATGAAGAAGCTTATCACTGATGAATTCAGGTATCAATATTGCCATGAATGTGGAAAACCAGGTGTGAAAGTAGGTAGCATTGATTTTTACAAGCTTTTATTTAACTTACACTGTATGTATGTATGTAATTTGTTCGGGTGGAATCTTGCAACTCAATTTTGAAGCTGATATCTTCACCACATTGAGCTGAAATTTTGTATACACGTTTAGTTTGGATGACAATGCATGTGTTTTGACCATATATATTCCGATATTGCAATTAATTAAAAAGATATTAATTAAAAACTTTAAACTAGTTTTGGGCGCCAACTTCGATATATCTGCATTGTTGTAATTATGTTATTATTACAAAAATGACAAAAGTCGGCGTCGAAAATCGGTTTTCAGCCAAACTGGAATTTCATAACGTTGCGCTTTGACTGTGTCTAAAAAATAATTACATTTCTACAACGTAAAAATAATCTAATTTTTACAACGTATGCAATTTTTTTACGAATTTCTATCTATTTTCTTGGATTTAAATTCAAAACAAAAAAGTAGAGCTATTTTTCAAGTAGATTGGTAAATTGTATACCTTTCTCAACGCTGCCAAGTTAAACTGAGATGGAGTATTGTGGAAATTCTTTAAAAAACTTATCTAACTTTAATCTATGAAACTCAGACAAAAAATAATTACAGAATCGGAAAGATCATTTTTTATATATCTTACCCATCAAAAAGGAATGCACTAGGAAAACAATAAGAGAAAAATATCATCCAAAAATGCAAAGTATTTTCAATTAAAAAAAATAATTTTATATTAAAATGAATGAATTTTTTAAATGAATTTTCTAATTTTAAGTCTGCAAGTAATTTAAATATACCTCATTTTATCACCAGTAATCTAAAGACACACTACGACATGTGTCCTTAAATTTAATTAACATAGAAACTGTTAATTTTATTTGAGTTTTTTTTGTTTGAAAAATTACGGCAATTTTGTTTCTTTAGATGAGTTAGGCACATTGTAAAACTAGTTCAAGGTTATTGATATCCATAAAATGTGCCAAAAGAGAATAATTTGCAAAATGACTTGAAATGTTTTAAAAATAAGGAGAGAAAAAAATAGAATCTTCGAAGAAAAATTTCGTTAAATTTGGAGTTATTTTACGAAGAAAAGAGTAATATGTGCTTGGTTCCAGGAAAAAGTTCTTAAAATAGAGAAATTCCCAAAATAGAGATTCGTTATACATGGAGGTCTGACTGTATAAAAATAATGCGATGGTTAATTATTTTTTCAAATCAAGTTTCTAAAGATGACCTAAGCAATTAAAAAAATAAATTCTTACGTAGAAGATATTCAATGTCCAACAAAAAATTATCATTAGTTGATAAAACTTGCTTTTTTGATTACAACATACGTTTTGAATTTTAAGCATTTTAGTGATTAATACAAATCTTTAAATACCTTTTGAAGTTTTTTAATAAATATTTAGTTTTTTCTTCGAAGATGTTAGATAAATATATCCCTTACCTTCAAAATATTTCAAATAAATAATATATTCTTTAAGATTTTTCAAAAAAAAGTCAAAATTTTAATTAAACATTGAACAACTTCGTCATTTATGAAGATAATCTCACGAAACCTTTTTCTCGTATGTAGAACAATATCACCCAAGATCTGCACGAAGATTGAAAATATTGCTTAAAAATTACGGATTTAAAAAATTGTGTTTTTCGTCTAACACCCTCCCCCCCCCTTTTTGCGAGAACTGATTCGGCTAAACCAGGGATGGCGAACCAACGCTGAATGAGTTGAACAGGCTGAGAAGCCTGTCCAGCGATAACTAAAAAGTAAAAAATAAATTAAAAGTAAAAAAACTTTTTTAAAAACAAGCTTTTATTTAAAAGCGCTAAAAAGAATAAAATAAACTTTTCATTTAAAACTTTTTTACTATCAACTTATAACGTCATTACACAATTTATATGATATAAAAGCTTGTCGCAATATTTAAGTACTCGTATTTACTTAGTTTGAATTTTTAAAAATTAAAATCAGTCAGGTCAAGTTATTTATTTTACTTGTTTATCTACACAGGTAAATCTCGCGACAAGCTTTTATATCATATAAATTGTGTAATGACGTTATAAGTTGATAGTAAAAAAGTTTTAAATGAAAAGTTTATTTTATTCTTTTTAGCGCTTTTAAATAAAAGCTTGTTTTTAAAAAAGTTTTTTTACTTTTAATTTATTAAAACTGCATTTAACTGATTGGCTGTCTTAATCTAATGTTAAAAAATAGGAACCAAATTCGGATTGTTTTTTCAGATATAAAAGTACTCTGAAACATTAATATTATATTCTGGCTTCACTATCCTGTAGAGAATCACTAATTTTATCTTACTACTCATTTTTATCAGAGTTGACACATTTTTTTTCTTTTATAAAATGTGTGTTTTGTATTTTTTTCCTATACCGTAATGCTAAATGAGCTATCCCTTTACATGTTAGGAGGAAAAACTAATAATTTATGAAATATTTTGAAATTTTAAAAATACTATTATGGTGGTGGTGGGACTAATCCCCATCTGATCTAGTGAAACTAGAGCAGATCCATGAGTCCATAATTCTTCAAAAAGTCTAAGAACAGCAGGGGGGGGGGAGCAATAGCCTCCTCACATGAAAACCCCACACATTGCAGAATGAGAGAAGTACTGAGGAGAAGTACTGATCTCACAGTTGGTGCATATTGGGAAGCTTCTTTCACCCCCTTCAAAATTCATGCACCTCAGGTGACCAGTCGAAAATCGCGAGAATGCCGTCTGATACGATATGGAACCCTTGAATGATATGGGATTCCAGGATCTCTTTGAAAATACCATGGCTGTACAGAAGGGACACAACCCAGGCTCTACATATCAATTCTTTAGCCCTGGAGTAGATCTCGGTTGACGTAAGGACCAAGTAGTCTTCAGGGTTCCCAGGATCACTGGTAGCCGCCATCGCAAGATCATCCGCTTCTTCGTTCCCGGAATACTAATGAAATGCATGAGTTACTATGTTAAAATTTTTTTATAAAAATTGATGCAGTTTTCTGTCCGAAAAAATGTGCTCCTTCTCAAGTTAACGCTTTCGTACATATGGCACGCTCGAAAACAGCCTTAAACTCCCAAGAAAAATATTTACAGGGATATGACTAACATTACAGGATAAAAACTGCATGAAGGATCGGCTTACATTTTATATTATTATATATTGATTTACATTTTATATTATTATATATTGATTTACATTTTATATTGAAAAAAATTAATGTTATGTTTTGTAGATTTGCGGTTTGTAGACGGAAAATTAATAAATTAAAAGTAAAAAAACTTTTTTTCAAAACAAGCTTTTATTTAAATGTGCTAAAAAAATAAAATACAATTTTCCTTTAAAACTTTTTTACTATCAACTTATAACGTCATTACACAATTTATATGATATAAAAGCTCGTCGCGAGATTAAAGTACTCGTATTTACTTAGTTTAAAAATTTTAAAAATTAAAATCAATCAGGTCAAGTTATTTAATTTACTTATTTATCTACACAGGTAAATCTGCGACAAGCTCTCATATCATATAAATTGTGTAATTACGTTATAAGTTGACAATAAAATAGTTTTAAAGAAAATTTAATTTTATTCTTTTTAGCGCCTTTAAATAAAAGCTTGTTTTTAAAAAAAGTTTTTTTTTTTAACTTTTAGTTTATTTTTTACTTTTTAGTTATCTAGGACAGGTTTCTCAGTCTGTTCATCTCATTCAACGCATCATTGTTGGTAGGTCGTTTGCCGGTTGATTTCGAACAGCATTGCTCAAGGGTGACTTGTGATAATATTGGGAAAAAAGTAAAATTAAATACTAACAATTCAAAACTATTTACTGTGAAAAAATACACTTTGCATTGTAAAGTATTAAATGTTTTGTTATACATGTAATTCAAATTAAAATAACATTAGTATGACTTCAGTTGTTGCAGATTAGATGACAAATAACTTAAATCGGGACTGTAAGGGGTGAACTTAGTAGAATTCATGCTGAGTTGGAGTCATCTGCCAAACGGTTTCTAAGCAAGTCTTTAATGTTATTCATCTCTGAAAATAATGACTCGTATGCACAGTTAGATGAAAATATGGTTAAAGTAGCATATGTGAACCAGCTTCATCAAACAGTTACATGTGTGTGGAATTGAGTTCCATGTTTACAGAATTTCGTTACTCGCATTTTTACTTGTATTGCTTGATAATCTTTTTGTTTCAATCAATTCAAACGTTTTTTGATTTCAATAAATTTTTGAATCCATATGGAACTAGACTAAAAATCAATCAGTTGCATTGCAAATTCTTTAATTTCCAGCTAATCGAATTAGGATAAGTTCAGTTTACCAAATAAAGTCACATCAGGGAACATAATAAACTTGAGCCCTTCCAATAATTCTTTGAACTGAAAAAATCTCGCTGAAAATTCCTTGATTGACCAATCAATTGCCGAAATATTTTGAACTAAAATGTAAACCATTTTGTATGGTGGCGTGCCGAAAATATTGTGTCGCGTGCCATTGGTTCGCCATCCCTGGTTTAGCTGAATCAATTCTAGCAAAAAGCGTATTAGACGAAAAACGCAAACTTTTTTTTTTTAATTCCGTCATTTATAAGTTGTTTTTTCAATCTTCGTAGAGATCTCAAATAATATTGTCCTACACACGAAAAACAAGTTTCGGGAGATTACCTTCATAAATGACCAAGTTATTAAATGTTTAATTAAAATTTTGAGTATTTTTTCAAAAGTCGTAAAAAAAGTTTTCGCGCGTGGAATTTTTTTTTTTAAATGGCTGATTCTAAAAGAGCAAGGCATGAGCTGTTTTAGTACGGAATGTCGATTCCTTTAAACGAAAAACAATCCATGCGCAACAATTTAGACATCATTTTGTGATAGCGGTCGGTTCCTGCTTACATCTGAACCCCCTTGTCTACCTGTAAACCCGACTAGGTGTGTGGGAGAAACTGAATGATCCACAGACATGATTTGAATCTAATTAATTTATTGTTATCAAATATCAATCAGACACAATAACAATCAATTTAAAGTAGGTGGTTAAAATAGTAGAGCACGGAGGTGAGATTCTATAACACGGGATACTACTACAGACCCTCAACTGAATCTAAGACAGCTTAAATACGCTCAAATATAACTACGCCGCACACTAATAAGCTAACTTCTACTTAATCAAGCTCACAATACCTGTACTTTTTATGCATCGGATCCTACACTGGAAACTTGCAGGTGATCTTTGTCGGCTTGATCAATGTCGTTGGATCCAAACTCTGTAATCTTTTTCCTGGACAACTCCAAGACTTCTAACTAATTCCACTCTCTTTTAATCTTCAACTAACAACTAACTCGAGACTCTATGATAACTCCTACTTGCCAACTCCAACGTGTCAACTCGCGAAACCAGAATTTATAATATACTTCATTTACATAATCACGTTTCTTTACTCGGTGAAAATTGGTGGAAATAAATATTTTCGATAAAAATGTCATGAAGGGATTAGTTGAAGCGCGTATAGATCAATCACAATTTTCATAAAAACACATCGATGTTGATTCATTTTAAAAAAATCATAAAAAATACAAATATTATTATTTTGTAAAAAAACATTACACCGTATCGTGACGAAATAGATGATCTTTCCAATTCTGTAATTAATTTTTGTCTGAGTTTCATATATAAAACTAAATCGCTGTTTTAAAAACGTCAAAACTAAAAAAAAAAAATTTCCCCTCATCTCGTTCTTTATTTTGCGTCGCCGAGCACAGCGGAATAATTAGCACACAGGGCAAAACAATTATGCGTTTTAAGGTTTTAATTAATATCTTTTAAACTTATTGCAATATCGGAATATAAATAGTCAAAACATGCATTGTCATCCAAATTAAATATATGTACCAAATTTCAGTTCAATCGGTTGAAGATATCAGCTTCAAAATTGAGTTGCAAGATTCCACCCGAACAAATTACATGCATACATTGCAAGTTAAATAAACTTGTAAAAAATAATAGAGGAAGAAAGATGGATAAATTCCAAATTTATGATTTTATGTCCTATTCAATTTATTATTAAGAAAAGCGTTTCGTAGTAAATTAGAACATATTTCTAATTTTTAATAAGTAAAGTAATAAAATGGAATTCAATTTAATTTTATCTTAAACATATAGCTTTTAATTACTTTTCAGTCTCTTTCTGGTGACAATAATAATTCTTTAAACATCGCTTTCTACTATTAAACAAATCTATATGTCTGGCATTTATCTAGATAGAAGATAATAAAGTTTGAATCACAAACAAGTTCAAGTAAGATATTTGTTTATCAGTTTTCCTAATAAGTAACTACCATAGCTTTCGATTGAAGAAGTCAATGTATAATTCAAAATGCTATTAAAATTTTAAGAAATTCAACTAGTGAATCTGAATTATTATTTTCCGTAGTATTATTTAACACATGCATCCATACATATGCACGTGTGTGTATATTTAAGAGGTAAGTCTATTTTTAAATTAAGCCAATAAAATAATTTTGAAAAATTACTGAAACTTTATTTGTACGCAAAAATGTATTAAAAAGAGCTTACCTTCTTTTTTCCAGACGATTCCTGACTCGACACCCAAAAGCCCACCTTGGCTAAAATACAGAAGATACAATGCGTTTGCTTGATAATAAGAATTGAATAAATTAAAAATTCATTATAAGATTTTAAAATCATAAGCTGCACACTATTCAAAAAGTTCCGAAGAATGTATACGTATAGAGTAAAATAAAACGTTATTACACATATATATACATGCAGGATAATATTATAATTAAAATTTCCTTTTCAAGTGCTATACAAAAGGACTACAGGGGAGAATCGTATCAAATTTAAATTAAATATTCTTGAAAATGAAGAAAATAATATGGAATAAGAAAAAATCTTCCAAAGTATATGTAAGCGGCAAAGTGAAAATGGATTCAAGTGACATTTTGAATCACATTATGACGTCCATCATTTGTTTATTAAACCAAGTGTGTTATTTCATATGCATGATTGGTTCAGTTTCTTAACGGAAAAAGTAACTTCTCCAAGTGATTTAATAATTGTGGCACAGTTAGTGAAAAGCCCATCCACCACGGCAAGGATGTATCACATTGGATGGAGAAAAATGGCTTTTAATTATCCTTGGGCTCAGAAACCGCCTAAAAACAATTAAAACGTCTATTAAAAATCACTAGATTTCCGCAAGACATGTTTAGAATGCTATTCACCATCTTCTGACACAAGTTGAAACCAATAAACAACAGAGCTAAGGGTCTCAGAGGTTACATTTTGAATACATTGAGCAATCCGTGCTTCAAGTCAGCTAAATTAGCAATCATGTCACTGAACACAACAGTTTTGAGATAATTCAACAACCAGAAGTCACAAAGATTAAGGTCCGGTGGCTCTGAAAATCAAGTTATGACAGCTGATCATTCTATTATTTCTGAAATGTCTCTTCAGCAGTTGCATCAATGGTTTTGCAATGTGCGAAGGAGCTCTATCGTGCATCTTACTGCTCCATCTATTGATAAACTATTTCTTGTGACATATCGTTTTCCTCTCCTTCAGGTATATTCAGGGGACCGCGGTAATCTATTGGCCAAGGTAATGGACTCGTCAATGCCACTGAAGACTTGCCATGTAGGGCGCGATGCACGTTAAATCTGTCAAGAGCTCAAACGTCTTCCCGTTGGAGTAATGTGGTAGTTAGGAGAGGGATGCCAGTTCAGATGAGGGCCACGTCCATTGACCATGATCATAAATTTCGATGTCCGTCGCTTAAAGCCCTCGTGTATAGCTAAACAGTACAACGTTAATATTCACTCACTCACTCAATTATATTCAGTTCAAATTTGAAGTCAATTTTGCCAGGGGTTCTCTTTTTACAGCATTATGAAATTGGTTATATATATATATGTGTGTGTGTGTAATCAAAATTTCTCTATAAGAGCGAGATGAATAAACATGATCAAACTGAAAAGAATTGAAATTGTAAGATAACCAGACAATAGATTTTAAACGGAAATAAGAAAAATTAAAATAATAGAGTTAAATATAAAAAAATATAAAACCGTGGATGCTACAGTATTATAAACATTGCTAACTTAGGTCAGCTTAAATATGAAATAATTTATACAAAAGGGGGGTTAAACATGTTTTGTAGATATTTGAATAAAGAAATTCTAAATAGAAAGGATTAAATTTCCAAAGTTTTTTAACAGGCTATTTTTATAAATTTATTATTCTTCCTAGATAGATATAGGCACCTCCAAATTCTAATTTTAGATAAAATTACTGGTTCTATTAAATTTTTTTTAATTAAATTTTCTTTTTAATTATTTTTTAAATCATATAATCTTAGTGTCCCTAAGATAATGGTAGTATGTTTGCAATTCTTAATTTATTATTTCTATTATTTTCATACTTTTGCTAAGTGCTACTTTTCTGCCATTGCTATGCTTTGAATTTGTATTTGGGTCCAGAATCTGGCAATAACTTGTTTATTGTACTCAGATTTAGCGCCGGCTCTGCTTTTTAATTAAAAGCTTTTATTTAACTTACAATGTATGTATGTATGTATGTATGTAATTTGTTCGGGTGGAATCTTGCCAACTCAATTTTGAAGCTGATATCTTCATCCCATTGAACTGAAATTTTGTATACACGTTTAGTTTGGATGACAATGCATGTTTTGACTATTTATATTCCGATATTGCAATTAATTAAAAAGATATTAATTAAAAACGTTAAACTAGTTTTGGGCGCCAACTTCGATATGTCTGCATTGTTGTAATAATGTTATTGTTACAACAATGACAAAAGTTGGCGTCGAAAATCGGTTTTCAGCCAAACTGGAATTTCATAACGTTGCGCTTTGACTGTGTCTAAAAAATAATTACATTTCTACAACGTAAAAATGATCTAATTTTTACAACGTATGCAATTTTTTTTACGAATTTCTATCTATTTTCTTGGATTTAAATTCAAAACAAAAAAAGTAGAGCTATTTTTCAAGTGGATTGGTAAATTGTATACCTTTCTCAACGCTACCAAGTTAAACTGAGATGGAGTATTGTAGAAATTCTTTAAAAAAACTATCAAACTTTAATCTATGAAACTCAGACAAAAATAATTATAGAATCGGGAAAATCCTTTATTTCGTCCCGATACGATATAACTTTTTTTTACAAAATAATAATATTTGTATTTCTTACAATTTTTTTTAATAAATCAAAATCGATGCGTTTTTATGAAAATAATGTCTAAATCATTGCGCATGAATTTTTTTTCTTTGAATGAATCGACATTCCGTACTAAAACAGCTCACGCTTTGCTCTTTTAGAATCAGCGATTTAAAAAAGAAAATGCTGAAAACTTTTTTTTTACGGCTTTTCAAAAAATACTCAAAATTTTATCATTTAATAACTTTGTCATTTATGAAGAAAATCTCATAAAGCTTTTTTTTTCGTGTGTAAGACAATATTACCCAAGATCTGTACGAAGACTGAAAAAATTGCTTAAAAATTACGGATTTAAGAAAAAAATTGTGTTTTTCGTCTAGAACCTTTTTTGCGAGAATTCATTTAGCGAGACTGTTCGAAAATAACTGGCAAACACCTAGCAAAAACGATGCGTTGAATGAGATGAACATACTGAGAAACCAGTCCAGTGATAACTAAAAAGTGAAAAATAAATTAAAAGTAAAAAAGATTTTTTAAAACAAGCTTTTATTTAAACGCGCTAAAAAGAATAAAATAAATTTTTCTTTAAAACTTTTTTTACTATCAACTTTTTCCGTCATTACACAATTTATATGATATAAAAGCTTGTCGCGAGATTTACCTCTGCAGATAAACAAGTAAATTCAATAACTTGATCTGATGGATTTTAATTTTTAAAAATTTCAAACTAAGTAAATAAGAGTACTTTAATCTCGCGAGGAGATTTTATATCCTATAAATTGTGTAATGAAGGAAAAAGTTGATAGTAAAAAATTTTTTAAAGAAAACTTTATTTTATTCTTTTTAGCGCGTTTAAATAAAAGCTTGTTTTAAAAAGCTTTTTTACTTTTAATTTATTTATCAAATGTGGTTAGTGCCGTGAATCCCAACAATTTATTTACTGAAAGATAATATGAGCATATTTTTATTAATAAAATAAACAAAAAATAATTCAATAATGCATTCGCAAACGATATACGAAATAAAACGTAAAGCGATTTTAATGCAATAAAAACGTCTGCTTCTGTTAAGCGAAAACTTTGGGTGGAAGCAGAATAATGCTTTACGTCAGCTTTCTAAATGAAAACGATGTCTCTGTAGACAAAATGAAGTTATGTGTAAGCATCCTGAGCAAGGACAATTTCCTAAGACAGGGTAAACGTGTGCGTCAGTACCCGTAATGAATGATGGTGTCCAAAGACAGGGCAAAGGTATACAGATACAATGTAAACGTGAGTTTCCCAAGTGAGAACAGTTTCCAAGACTGGATAATGCTATGAGACAGCCTCCTAAATGAAGGCGCTCTCCAAAGACAAAGTAGTGCTAAGTGTCAGCATCCTAAATGAGGACGGTCTTCAAAAACAGGGTAAAGCTATGAGTCAGCATCCTAAATGAGGACGGTCTTCAAAGAAGCGATAAAGGTTTGAGTCAACATCCTAAATGAGGATGGTCTCCAAAGACGGGGTAAAGGTATATGGATACAAGAAAAGCGTGAGCTTCCTAAGCGACGACGGTTTCCTAAGAAAAAATAAAGCTGTATTAA
Organism: Trichonephila clavata; assembly: GCA_019973975.1. Lineage (NCBI taxonomy): Eukaryota > Metazoa > Arthropoda > Arachnida > Araneae > Nephilidae > Trichonephila > Trichonephila clavata. The sequence continues at coordinate 150,056 of BMAO01030138.1, forward strand.
TATAATAAAAACGTCAGATTCTCTCTCTACCGTTTTTACTCAGAAAGGTTTTAATGATATAATCGATTCTCTATTGCTAAGCATTAGTGAGTTTGAACTTGTTTTTAGTAATTTTCAGACAGTTTTGAATGAAAAAAAAAGTTTTTGATGTATCTCAGTAGTGGTATATTTTATTATTTCATCAACATATTTTTATATAAAAGTAATTGAGCTATTGAAGGCTGTATATGTCGTCAATTTGACTAATTAAAAAGGAACAAAATATTTACACAGTCAGAAGTAATTAGAATTCTTCAAGCTTTTTAGGTTCCACGACATATTCCAAATAGTAATATACTAAAATCTAGTCTTCACTCTTTTTTGTCAATTACATTTTTTTTTAGAGTATTGAATTTCTTTTTTTGTACCTTAGTTAAGATTTTACTGATTTCACCCAATGGGAAATGTGATAAATCTGGTAAAGACTCAACAACTTTTTCTTGAAAAAGTAATAAATTGCGAGGTCAAATTTTGTGTGGTGAATTCCACCTCTGTCGGACAGAAATCTTTTTTTAATGGTAGCAAAAAGCTAATTTTTAGTTTTATTTTTAATTATGATTTCCTAATTTTTTTCACTTGCCATAATGAAGTCGCTTTTTTAGTATTTAATTCTTCTTTCATCCTCGAATGATTTATTTATTTATTTTTAATTTTTTACTGCTTTTGCTTATTTTAATTTCTTTTTCTACAATCTTTTTGAAATTCTTCACATAAAACTTCCCTCTTCGCTTTTTTGCGCCGTTTTACTTGGAAAATAAAGGGAATTTCTTTTTATTCTACTTTTTAAATCGTTTTAAATGGTTGTAATTCTACAGTTCTCAGTTGTTTATCAAGTTTCAGTAATATTTTTTTATTCTTCATATTTCGCGAGTTGCGAGGCAGCCATCTTGAATAATATCTACATTCCGTCTGTAGCCTGTTAGGCGTGATTAAAATCACGCCCAAGACTTTAGCAAAATACAAATAAACTGGCGTAGATTTAGAAGAATTAAATATTGCACTTAAGAAAAACGTGTACACTTGAAAGAAACGGAAGATCTAATAACTACTATATTTAGAGGACCAGAACACAGTAGCTGTGTTCAAAGTTATGGCAAAAGAGTTTTACTTATGTAGACGCCACCCCATGAATACGAATAAATACGAATCTATATGTTGTCTTGCAGTTCCTCTACTTTTCTTATTCTTCTAAGCTCCATAGTCTTTCGGGTACTTAAGTATTAGACCATATTCTTGGTAATACTTCACTGAGTTCGCTTTCGAAGAAAAAAAGTTCCCAAATTTAATCATTTTTCACAACAGAATAAGAGAAGAATAATACAAAAGAATTAACCAATTAAAGTAATATTATCTTCGATCGATTATTGTCCTTGAACATGCGCGAGAACAGTTCAAACTGTGAATGATATTATAGCCATATTTTGTTTCAATTTCGATTATTGTTAGTGTTATTGGAATTCTTTTACGTATAGTAAGTAATCATTGGATGTTCTTCTCTTACCTTAAGCGGACTTCTATTGGTTTTTATAAGTGAGTGAAACATTTTTTTCAACATGAAACAAATAAAAAATTTTCATTAAATAACAATGTTGATCAAAAATGTTTGTGAAAAATTATGAAGATTAAGAAAACGCACACTTAATCCTTTTTATCAGCATGTAAAAATAACCTAAGAAGCAAACGATAATGATGGAAGTTTACGCATATAACATAAAAGTTTTTAAAAAAACTACTAGCAAACGCAATAATTTTTGTCTTTTTAACATACACGTGTGCATTAATTCTTAAAAGGCTGCAAAATTTTTTGAACCTGAAGAGAAATTTTTTGAAACACACTTGTGCGGTTTTTACACAAAATCAAGATTCTCAAATTTCTGTCATCCGTATCAATTCTGGAACTAAATAAGAAATTCCGAAATCAAATTGCCACAACATATATATATAACCACTGTTTTTTTTTCTTTTTTTCTGAAAAAAAAAATCTTTTTCTAAATTATTCTATCCCATTCTTTCTAAAGAAGATCATAAAACACAAATGAAGGTTTAATTAGGTTTAATTTCTGCCATAGTGTATCCCCTGTAATGGCTCCCAACTTGCATATGCAAAGAATTAAAAGTTCTAAAAAATACGCAAAAAAAAAGGCTGTCTAGAATGGCATATTTATTAAAATTTTTTACCGTGGTGCGTGTGACTTGCGCTGACAAGCAGGGATTTAGATATTTCGTGTTTGTACAAATTTAATAGAGAAAACATGAATCTTTTTTGCATACACAACTTATAATTTTCTTTTCCATTTTTTAACTCGCGGAATCCCAAGGTTCCACGGAACACGCTTTGATTAGCACTGGTTTAACGCATTTCGCAGTTAATTCCCTGTCAAGTCTATTTCTATTAGAAGATTTTACATTGAAAAAAAAACAATTTTTCACACGAATATGTGTACCCAAACATCATTGAAAGAGCATACATATGAACTAGTTTTTTCATTGACATAAAATTATTTGGTAAAAACTCCCATACGTATAATAGAATATTTTCAATTTTTGCTGTGGGATCAATAGTATCTGCAAGATTTTCACGCAATTTTTCTCCTTCTACTTGAGAAATCAAATCTTCAAATTTTGTTTTACACACCACGCTGCTTCGAAGTTCAACTAATTCCATTTCTAAATTATCGATACCTAGCCACATAAATTCGGTTATCACCATTGTTTCAAATTCTACTTTGTATGTATATAAAATAAAGTGAAATGTATTTTCCAAACTGTTAAATTTATTGAATCTCTCTTCAAAACCTTGTTTTATATATTTCCAGCATAATCATTACATATTTTTTAATTGCATTATCTTAAATGTCAACGGAGTTTTCGAAAATTATTGTGTTTTTAAAATGTTTTTGTAATTGTAGAAAATATTTCATGATTTTCATTTCCAAATCCTTAGTAAAGATGTCAAGTTTCGTCATAAATATTTTAATATTTTCAAAAATTGTTAAAACAACTAGTCTCTATTTTATTTATTCAGTTGATTAAAATTCTGTGTGTCTCATAAAAACATTTAATCATTTTATTAATGTATATTGGATGATTCACCGATACTCTATTGTTTTTTCAACTAAAAAGATCTTAATTTCTTCTAATAACGTTATAAAGCGATGAAGGACTTCAACGAAAATAAGCCATAGCACGTAATTTTATGTCAAAATCCCTGAAGATTGGCATTCAATTTCCTCTAAGAATTATACAAATTGCCTTTTATAAAGAGCTCTTGCATTTGTAAAGTTGATTATTTTTATAACAACTGACAGTACAATGGAAAATGTTTTTAAATTATACATCGCACATAAAACTTGTTGGAGTATTATACAATGAAATTCAATCAGAAAAAGTGAAATAATTTGCTTAAGATGCTGAATAAATCCAATGTTTTCTTTTACCATACTTGGTGCACCGTCTGTTGTTACAGAAACTTTTTCTGAAAGTCAGTATCTAGTTCTTTATATACAATATGAAATTCTGTAAAAATATCAAGACTGGTACACTTTTCTTTCAACGTTATTAGTTTCATTAAAAAACCACACTCTTCTTTCATTATACTTCCAAACTTATACCGATCAAAAACAGCAAAATTTCCATAACCATTTATATTATTAATCTCATCTAAAGCAATTGAATACATTTCTGCTTAATTTAAAGCGTTATGTATTTGCGCGAAAAAATATTTTTTTCCAATTCTATTACTCGATCTTTAATTATATTGTGACTTATAGGTAACTCAATTATACGTTTTATAATCAAGCATTTTTCTTTAAAATCAGCAAACAATTAAGGACAACATTCTAAAAATACATTTTTTTTTTTACAAATCCTTCTGCTAAAAGAGGTTTCCCGTTGCCAGCAATGCAATGGACAACTTAGAAACTAGCAGCTGTAATATTAATTTTGGAGCCAAAAAACTTTTTTAAACACTGCTTTGAGAAAAATTCTGTCCTACTTTTTTTTCTTTTGTAGGGAACAAGTTTTTCTATTCTTATCTGTCGACATGTCGGGATTTGAATGTAACGTTTCAAAATGTCTTTTTACATTATATGTACTTGGAGTCATTTTATCAGTACAAATTATACGTATAACCATTTTATTCATTTCAATCCCCCCATATTTATCAACCTTTCAGTTTGATATGGCCTGGAACTTGTACGGCTTGTTTTTAATTTTACAGTATGGGCTACAATTAAAAATATTTATATCTAGAATACAATAATTTGAGAAGAAAAATTTTGTGTTAAAACATACCTATACACACATATACATGCATACAAACATACTATACATTACTTTTCGTTCGAAATGTAAGTTCAACACTGGTACTGGCTGGGGCAAGCGCCTTAAATTGCGAGCCAAAAATTGCTATTATAGAGAATAAGAGACATGTGCATGGCCCCCATCGGCATCTCACAGGGTGAAACAATGAGGAGACGATACAAGTGCTATGGAAGTCTCTTTCTACAAACATAACTGAACATAACCTTACAAAAGTGCATTTCATCCGAAGAAAGTGCTTTATATATGATTACTTGCTTTTGTTAATCGATTTTTTTCAACAAACCAAATGTGAGTAAAATTATACACTTTATTTGATATTTTGTAAGCACTTCTGCATTATTTCAAATACTACATATCTTAATATACATTTGCTGTCATTTTCGTAATTTTGGAACTATAATGATCAAACTAAAGGTTATAGACAGCTTTTAAATTTATTTTGTGCCAATACAGGGCTTGAAAAAATACAAATAGAATATAAGTAATCCACACAAGTTAGAAAATCTAAATAAACCCGCGTAAGCAAACAAGTGATTACCTAGCAATCGTGGGTCGGTTAAAAAGCTTGCGTGGGTCAGTGGCTGACCCACGGTTCATAGGTTCGCCATCACTGGTCTAGAAGAAGCCATTTCTCACAGGGTAGCTCTCCTTCCTAGACACTCCAAGGATTAAAGTACCACTTTTAGAAAAATGAGCTTCGTTGTCACAAACACTTATTGACACCCTCATAAACAGTATGGCAGCTCTTTGTGAGGCTTTTATAACAGTTCACAGTGGTCACACTCCATATTAGACACACTTTTCCTGAGTTAAATGCTTTTTCTCTGATTTATGATTTCACACTTTTTGATATGACTTGTATCTTAATTCACAATTAAAAATTTTTCCATATTGTTATGTTGCTATATTCTATCTGACATTGTAAAATGTCTCTAGGCCAAGTTTCAGGGCAGCACAGTAAATAGTTCTTCAGTTTTCACATATTTTATGTTTGTGACCTTAATTTTGAACATGAATGAATGTATCTTGCAAATGGTCCATCTCATGAACTTATTTAAAATTAAAACACGATTAAAAATTACCTGCTTAAGAAAACAGGTGCTAATAAAAGTGAAGTTACGAAATATAAATATTTTACCTTTTCTGCTCATGACATATATAAATAAAATTTTAAGATTTTATAATTTAATTTCATCTATTTTATAATTCTCCAATGTGTCCAAAGCGAATAAAATATACTGTTTTCCCACCTACTTTTCACTTCTCAGAGAGCCCTGTGACAGAATTCATTTTGAATGAAGTATTTCATGTATTACGAATGACGGTGTCATTGGGAGGAAATAGAAACCAATTTTATTTCCGGAATAAGAAAGCAGAAAAATTCAACTCACTTAACTGATAAACTGATTATTTCAATAGAAACGATTTTTGAAAAAAGATACCCTCCGCATACGTAACTTAATAGCTATGAATAAGTTGTTGGACCAAACAAGATATTTATCCTTAAAATTTTATCTGATAGTAACTGTGCATCTAAGAAAGTAATTTTTTAGTGTGTTTAATGTTTCAAGGAGTAGTTTCTCAATGGAGTTCTTGAATAACTCAGGCAGCAACAAAAGAAAAAAAATCGTATAAAAAGATTATATTTGCTCAAATGTTAAGAATATATGTTAGTAAATGCACTATAGATTAAAAGTTGTAATTTTCTTTCTTTTTTCTGTTTTCATATGAAATCAAATATTTTATTTCGATGAATCGAGGAAACATATAAATCCAACGTTTCTTAACTTTATGTGCTGAAATATGTTATTTGATAACCAATTAAAAAGTAGGAGATAAATCTGTTTTCTTTTAACGTAATAATTTACTATCCAACATTAAAACAAATGATGCAAATTCAATTTCAAAAACAAATATTTTATATCCTTCTCACTTTGACGCGCGATTCTCTTCGGCGTAGCATCTAATTCTCTCAACACTTACTAAGTTCAATTTATTCGCCTTTCCGGTTCATAATTTATCATTTTATCACATAGACACATGCAACTTAATGATTGCGTTTTCTTACATTTAATCTTTTCCTTGAAGTTATCTTCGCGTTTGTCAGACACACACAATGTGACAATTTAAGATGTCCAGCATGATAAAAAAATAACTCTTTGAGTACATAAAATAAAATTTATTTCAATCAAGTCGTTTATATAAAACATATTTCGTTGTCTTCACCAACAGTTTCGGTGAGCCAGTCTATGTATGAAGCAATTCTTGTATAAACGCTTGGAGCTAAAGGTCGACCACATCCTAAGAAGGAAATGAAAGATGCCACTCCAATGGCAACAGGTTTCCCACTAATGGTGTCATCATACACTGCAGGGCCACCGGAATCACCCTGAAAAATAAACAAATGCTTTTTGAAAATAGATTCTAATTTCAGGGGAAAATATATTAGAATGGAAGAATTATCTAATGAAATACCAAGTAAGCTTTTAATAGACTAGAGTCGGTAACGAAGTACAGTAGAACGTCGTTTATCCGAACGTTTATTATCTGAAGCGTCAAATATCCGAACTAGTTTTTTTTAGTCAACCATATGTACTGTATATGAATACATTTTCAAACAGTGCAATGATCAACAGTTGTTTCGCGTGAGACCAAAAGTGACAGGAAAATCCTAGGTGAGAGAAATTTGGGAAATTTCAGTTGTGTGATTTGGTGAAAAATGCAAGGAATAAGCAGTGGCCAGATTTAGAAGGCGAAAAAGACTTCAATGATGACCACAGGGAGGAGATTACTGACTTTGTCCAATCGATCCTAGGATTTCAAGAATGCGGTTAAGAAGATGTAGAAACCAGGTTGGCATACGATGTAGGAGACTGTGGATTTCCAATGCTAAATAATGACGAGATAGTGACTTCCGTGCAAGAAGAAGCTGACCCTGTCGACGATGAAACGGATGAAGACGAGGACAACAACAACAACGAAAGTATTAAAGGTTCATCAAATGCTGACGCGTTTCTGCGTTAGAGACAGCTATGGAGTGGTACGGACAACGATCAGAGTACTGTCCTACTCAACTACTGCTGCTGAAGAGAATCAGAGACCTTGCAGTGAAAAAACGAAGTTGTACAATGGTATAGCAAAAAATAAGAGATTATTTTCCCCAATCAAGGTAAAATTGCGACGTTTTGCATCTATTTGGCTTTTTCTTCAAGCTCGTTTCCCGCGTGTGATGATTTTCAATATTTATATAGTGTCCAGTATCATATACTACAGGGATTGCATTCGGTTTTCGGTTATCCGAACAATCGCGTATCCGAACGGTGTCTGGTCCCAATTGATTCGGATAAACGACATTCTACTGTATACATTATTGAGGTTTGAAATTATAGTGATACTGTGATACTGAATGCTTTAAAACGTGAGGAAAAAGAAATCTTTACAAATTTTGACCCAAATCGCTAAAAATGAAGCCAACGTGGCTGTATCTTTAATTCTTTAAATAATTAATTTCAGTCAATTAATTTTAATTAGTTATAATTAAAATACCAGATTGTTACCCACTTCAATGATGTATAGAATTTTTCAGCTTAAATGAATGCTTTAAAATGTGAGAAAAAACATTTTCCAGTTTTGACACGTTGCCAAAATGTTCGCTAAGTCTCCAAAAATGATACCAACGTGGCTGTATTTGTAATTCTTTGAATGATTAGTTTTAATCAATTAATTTTTATAAAACATAATTAAATTATTGAATTGTCATCCAAAATAATCCTGTATATTAAATTTCAGCTCAATTGAGTGCTTTAAAATGATTTTTATTAACGATTGAAAATTTGAACAAGATAAATATAGAGAGTGAGCTAATAGTAGGAATTGAATAAGATTCTTTGTTGCAAAATAAGAATAAACTATGATATTTGGCGCCTTGAATATGTTCTTGAGGCTTTCTGCAATTTGACAAAATTTAATTACAGTATTCTTCAATTTTTAGGCATTTTTTGTGAATAAAAATTGGTATATATTTTATACTTTTTAAGTTGTTCTGATAAGAAGCAAACTGATATCTAAAGTGAGTTGAACTTACGTAGCAAACTCCAGTAGGTCTGAATGAATTTGCACATATATGCCTATCTGTTATAGTGATGCCAAGAAGAGCAAAAAAGAATTTGCAACCAGCTTTCACTGGAACATGCAAATTAGTCGTCATGAGTACCTCCGGTGCACCTTCATTGCCTGTAAATGAAAAAAGAAATCAGAATTAACACTCAGTTTTAAGAATATGGTTTAATTCGTTTATAGGGAAAAAAGAAATGTTTATAGAAAAAGTTTTAAAAATGATTTTGTGCAATTTTTGCTATCATGTATTTCAATTGCATTCATTTCCATTTTTGGAACTAATTTTTCCTAAAATGGAGCTCTATCGTAAATTACGTTGAAATATTAGCTAATCTTACTGTTAATTATATATCACAAAACTTTGAACTATTAATTTATCAACAGTATATCGAACCTCCATATTTACGAGCCTCTTTATTGCGAATTCCTTCATTTTTCTAACTTCTTTCTAGAACCAAGAACCATTTTGCTATTTTCTTCGTAAACTAACCTCCAAATAGCGAAGTTAATTTTCTATTTAACGAACATTTTCTCTTGTGATTCGGTTTTTTTCTCCCTATTTTAAAAATATTTCAGAACATTTTTCAATTTTCATCTCAATTAGCACATTTTATGGTGGTCAAAGGCCTTGAATTGGTTTTACCAGGTGCGTAACTAACCTAAAGCAATGAAATTGCCATAATTTTTCAAATAAAAAATAAATAAAATTTACATATTTTATCAATAATTAAAGACACATGTGGCTTAAAATTTCAGGTTATAAAATAATGTATGTTTCAAATTACTTGTTAGCTTAAATTTTTTTAAAAAAATGTCGTTAAACAGTTTATTAATTTTAATATAAAATTTCATGTTTTAAAATGGCAAATACAGAACATCCTGGACATACATATTAGCATCCTGTACAATGTTTTTTCCCTTGTTTTCCTCGCAGATTTCTTTTTGATGAATATATATTAGTTTTCATAAAAAGTTCGAATAACTTTTTCTAATAATTTTTAGTGTATACGAATTTAAAGCTTGTTTTATGCGGTTTCTAAAATATATTAAAATATGAACTTCTATTAAACGAATTTTCCCCACAGCGAACTTTTGTTTCGGGACTTAGCAATTTCTTTGAATAGAGGTCTGACTGTATTTTAATTCCCGTATATTTATAGTGTTAAATTTATTTATATAATACATATAAATAAAAGTCGTTGGAACGTTCATTGGAAGTAAATGACGAGAGACTGACAAAATCCAGGATAATGGCTTTCAGTGATTGTCGAATCAAAGTAGGGTTTGCAATCCCGTATCATATTTTCAACCCCGGGATTTCGGGATTACAATATCCAAATCCCGGGATCCCGGTATTGAACCCGGGATTATGATTGGACTATTTATTAAAAATACTTACATATTAGCATAATTGAAATTGCATAATAAAATTGAAAATATAATTAAAGATTGATTCAATATTACTTTAATGAAACAAAAAAAAATTAATTAATCATAAAAAATAAATACAAAAATACATAATGAAATTTAAAAAAAAGCATTTTTTTCATTTCTTGTATTTCTGTAAATAAGCTTATAAAAACACAGCTCCTTCAGCGTTTCATCATTGAAACGGCTTCTTATTTTTGTTAAAAACTGTCCTACTAAAGAAAGCGCACATTAGGATTCTTTACTAGTAGGTATTATTGTCATTCAATAGGAGTTTGTTCTTTTCAGGTAGTCACCACGTCTTCCTCTATTTTTAAAGAAGAGACATTTCTTTTTGAATTTTTGATGACAGTGTCTCAAATCTAATAGACTGCATTGGAGCATCTATCTCTTTGATAGCTTTATTTAGTTCTACTGCTACACATAATGGTTTTTGTACACGTAAATTGATCCAGTTATTGAATCAGAATGTGAATCAATGTTAAGTGTTACCTCGTTTGAAATTGAAGATCCAGTTGCATGAGCTGTTAGTAATGCAATGGGATTTGAAGTGTTTCAAGTCTTCCAAGAAGATCCTCTATTAATTAACGACATTTAATTGAAGAAGAAACTGTGACAAAATCTATACTTGAGATGTTGCTTATATCATTGTGTAAGCATTGCAGTGAGCCACTTAGATCTGTGCGACGTTTTACCATACAAGAAATTAGAGATGTGTATATATATTTTTTACATATAGCACTAATAATTGTACAAAAAAAAATTCAAAACACATATTTCATAAGCAAAACATAAATTTTTGAAAAATTAAACTCTTAAAAAACTTTTATAAGAAATTTTTTTTAAATGTAATTTAGACAAAAATAAAATCCCGGAATAAGTTATTTTAATTCCAGGATTTCGGGATTGGAAAAAAACCCGGCATCCCGGGGCTGAAAACCCTACTAGATATCTTCCAAAAATTCTAATTGCCTCTGTCCAAGTTAGCTGACACCGGACATCCTGAGGGTGGGAGAAATGTCCACTTTCTGATCCCACTAGCGATGGGAGAAAGTTCCAGAAGAAAGTAAAATAAAAAATATCAGACTTCATGGTTTAACATACACACCCGCCTCAAACTCTTCAAGGTTCAGCATGTAAGAAAACTTACAGTAAACGTATACAGTACAAAAAAAGTAAATAAGATACATTAAATGTAATACCAGATTCACAATACTTTGAAAAAAATTCAAAATATAATTCAGACAAATGTTAAATCCCGGGATAATTTATTTTAATCCCTGGATTGAAAAAAACCACCGGGATTTCGGGATGCCAGGATCCTGAGTCTGCAAACCCAAAATCAAAGCGTGCGAAATAGTTGAGGCCAGTGGCTTATCACGATGTGCAGTGTTTTCAGATATGCACTAAAAATTGTCTTTGAAAAAAATCTCTCCAAAATGGCGCTTTCTGCTTTGATGCTATTTTGACGCTTTTTCGTCACAATTCAGAAGAGTTTTTGCACTGATGCATAAGTGTAGACTAAACCTGAATGTGCATTACTTCACTCCAGAGACAGAAGAACAGTCAAAACAGTGGATTTTTTTCGTAGAAAGAGCTCGGAAGAAAACAAAGTGAAACTCGCCGATAAGGTAATGGCCGTGGTTTTTTAGGATACATGCGGGATTATTAACACCGATTACTCAGAAGAAAGAAAAACAACATGAGAGTAATTACACGTACTTATTGCATTGGTTCAACGAAGAAATCAAAAAAAAAAGTTCTCATTTGAATATGAAAGTCATCTTCTACCGTCAAGACAATGTATTGGTGCCAATCTGTGCAGTTTGGATGGACAAGGTAATGGAATTAAAGTGCAAATTATTCCGAATTCCTCCAGATTTAGCACCCCAATGGTTGTTCTTTATTTCAAAATTTTAAAAGAAATGGCTCAGTGGACAACGGTTTACATCAGATGAAAAGATCGTCACCCAAGCAGATAAAAATTTCGAATACTTTCCGACATTTTACTTTTAAGATGACTTTAAAAAGTTGGAGAAACGCTTGGAAAAGTGTATAGAGATAAAAGGAGATTTTGTTGAAAAATAAAGAAAATCTTTCTAAATTAATTTTATCTTCTATCTTTTACTAAGGACTTACTGAATGACCCTTGTATTATTTATCTTTAAATAATTATTGACAAAAAAATAAATGGAAAATTCTAAAAATTTTGAATTATTTCTTTATTTGTATTTGGAATATGTATGTATATGAAGTTTTTAGCCATTGATTGTATGTGTCTGCTGAAATTTTTAAATCCACACGAAAAAATAGCTGCACTATTAAATAACCAGTCATCAACTTATAATTATCAAGACACATCGAATCTATTATTAATTTCTTTTTATCTTAATAATTTTTTTACTTAATATTCTGTTTTTAATGCAATATTTCAAATGAATCGAACCCTAAATACAGGTGCCTCCCTCTGGGGAGAAAACTGAGCGTCAAAATACATGCGCTGATTGGTATACCACCTATATGGTGCCGCACTAGGACTGATATGATAAAATACCAATAGGAATTAGAGTAGAATTACCATTAGGAATAGAAATAGAATACATCGAACCTTCTTTTTTATTTTTTTATTTGAATAATTTAAACAATTGTATTTTGAATTCCAAATTTAAAATGCATTCCTTTATAATTTAAATTTAAAAGAATAACTAAATATTGAATAAATATTATATTATGAAATAAAATATTATAACAGGTCTATATGTGAGCCTCTTACTAATCCTCTTGGGGTAAATTTATTTCTTTTAAATGTTGTTCTATTGAAAACTTTGTGACGGATCTATACGCGTCTATGACTAACCCTTTGTGGACTTTTCTGTGGCAATAATTTTACCAACCAACTTTCGACGAAGAAAGGAAACGCGATTATGCAAATTAAGTATATTATATAAATTCTGTATGCGCGAGTTTTGAGAGTTAGTTGGTGAGTGGAGGATTGTTAAATTATTAAGTGCAAATCTGAGTTTATCAATTCAAGAAGTTTAAGAGAGGATCACTCGACGGTGATTAAATCAGGATAAGAGAGAGGATTGTATTCAAAGCATCAACTGTAGGACTGAACTTCATAAAAGTACAGGTTTCGTGATCCTTATTTAAATAGAAGTTAGCTTATTAGTGCGCGAAGTAGTTTATATTGAGCTTGTATAAGTTATCGTGGAATCAGTTGAGGGTTTATAATATTATCCTCAGGCTAAAGGGTCTCACCTTCGTGCTCTACAAACTGATCAAATTTCTTAATAGGATTATTGTTGTGCTTGCTTGATATTTTGGTGACAGTAAAATAATTAGAGTGAATCATGTCTACTGATTACTCAGTTCTTCCCACACATCTAGCCGGGTTCTAAGGGTAGACAAAAGCGATCAGAGGGAAGCAGGAACCGACAAGCATTAGAGCTTTCTCCTGAAGAAGAAGACTTGGTTTATGCAAATGTAGAGTTAGATTTAAACATTGACTTTTAGGTGCACGAAGTTGGTGGTTAGTGGAAAGTAGTTGAGAGCTAGTCGACAATTAATTGCTTGATGATCAAAGATTGCTAATTTACGATTTAGTCAATAATAATTTAATAATAATGACCGTAGTTTGAACAACTTAGAACGGAATTACGGCAATTTAGACCGTAGACATCAAAAATGCTCATCGAGTATAAGTTAATTGAATTATAATTCAATATTAAGAATCATTTTGCCGTGTAATTGCTCCTATACTTAGTAGAAGTGTGCATTTCCTACCTTGGGCTGTTAATTTAAGTGAAAGAATAATAGATTAGAATTGTATTCATTATGGCTGATCTTTCCTCTAACCCTCAAACACCAACAAACGCTACATCGCGTTTATTACAGTATGTATATATATGCCATTAAGTTTTATAAAGACCACACTCCATAACTAGCTTTACTTACCATTTGATGTCGCTCCCCATCCCATGGCTTGTATGTACACCAAATCGAATTCCCGTCCAGCCCGGGGCAAGCAAATAGTCTGGATGGTGCCTCCCGTCTCTACCGGGGAAGTTGTACGGAGGACTGCGATGTCGTATTCTGAGTTAGTGCCGTATCTGGGATGAGCCGCCGCTTCGCTGAACTGGATCCGAGTTTCGGGTCCCTCGCGACGAATGTTGCCCACGATTCCGTAGAAAGCGGAACCCGGTTCAACTCCATCCTCACTTGATAAAGAAAGCAAATCAATATTAATGGGAAATAAGTGATGAAAAAAGCAAGAAAACTGGGAAATATTAAGCTTTAAGTTTTCAGAAACATTCTTTAAAAAAGTAGTACGAAAATAATGAAACATAAATTAAAATGCTTTGTAATAGAGTGAATAAATTGCTAATACATTCGAGCTTCTACATTTTGTATGTCAGGATGTACAAATTTGGGATATATTATATTAAACTAACGTTATGTAGACCAGCGTTTCTTAAATTGTGGGGCGTGCCCTCCTAGGGGGCGTGATAAGGGGGCATGGACGTATTGAAAAATCAAAAACAAAAGATTATTTAAAAAATTATTAATTTACTGAAAGTAAACAAACAAAATATATTCTGACAAAAAGTAATAAATACACATTTAAACTAATATAATGCACTTAAAAATGCGCCAGTACTGCCCAATGTGTTTTATAAATCATTTAGCAATACTAAAAGTTAAGAATAAGTTTGATAATTATTATTGACCCCATGGGCTTGTCATATATGAACTTTTATGCAAATACGAACAATTATCTTGATAATTTATACGGTTTATAATTAATCTCTTAAGTACAGATTAAAAAGTACGTGATTCGCTCCCCAATGTCAACGTTTTCCACGTAAGCATGTATATGTGATGTATCGGGGAGGGGAGGAAGAGGAATAAATAAGTAAATCCTTTGCAAACACTGTCAAGGGTTTTTTATTACATTCCAAAGCCTTCGGAATCATTTTTTGAAATACAATGCACAGAAAAGATCGTACTTCTGAAAAACATATTACGGGGAAATTAACGCTTTTGCTGAGAGAGACGTTTATATATACGGCGGAGGTAGGTTAAAGTCGTATTGTAGCTTTAGTGTCAAAGTTTAGTATTATTGAATTAAATACATTGTCACTGTGTATGGAGGGAGGGGGAGGGCGATGAAAATTATGATTGAATATAAGGTCTCAAATATTGAAAGTCTGAGAAGTCTTTTTTTAGGAATCAATACCAATAAACACCAATATTTAACTAACAATATTTTTAAAAAAACTATCACAATTTTACAAAAATTAAATTTATAAGTCAAGTAGATTACCTTTTTCTCATAATGGATTTAGATTTCCTATCCACTATTTCCAATAGGTTTTTGCTCGGTATTATTAACAGAAAGGGGTAAGGTTGGCTAGCCAAAAAACATGTTCAACCCCACTTTTATTTAGATAAATTTTTTTAAGAGAAATTTTTTGTATATAAGCTGTCCTAAGTCAGCAATGTTGAAAATACTGTTGCATCCATTCTTTTATATTTTTATATTTAACTCTGTTATTTCATTTTTTCATACCTCCTTTTAAATTCTGTTGTCTGGTTATCTTGCAATTAATCTTTTTTTTTCAGTTTTAATCATGTTAATTCATCTCTCTCTTATAGAGAAATTTTGATTATATATATATATATATATATATATATATAATATATGAAATTCTCCTGTCACAGTGTTTGTAACCAAACTCCTCCGAAACGACTAGACCGACTCTTATGAAATTCTGTGCGTATATTCAGTAGGTCTGAGAATAGGACGTAAACTATTTTTCATTCCGATATTGCAATTAGTTGAAAAGATATTAATTAAAAACCTTCAAACGCCTATATAATTGTTTTACCCCTGTGTGTAGCGTATCTCACCGTTTATTTCGTTTGGCGTCGAAAATCGGTTTCGCGCCAGATGAGTGACTTTTCTCTGTTCCACCGTCCAAATCACCCTGCTCATGGGTTACAATAGCAAAATAGTTGTCTATAGCAAATCAAAAATCACCAAATTTGGCGAGTGAAAAATGTTTTCCCCCCCATTTTTTGGACAAAGCTTTAATTCAAAAATTCATATATTGCATTGGTTTATAAAACAAAAATATCTAAAATATTTGAGAAAAATTTAATCTTTTTTACTACGTTATCATTATTTCAAATAAGTAACACGAGATAAATGAAACGGCTAAACCGATTCTTTTGAAATTTTGAGCGCATATTCAATAGGAAACAGTTGTTGTGCCTGGGGACTTGATGTCATACAAATCTATCGATGCAGTTTGCGATACCAATGAAGCTGTAAATTATCCAGCAGAGTTTTTGAGCTCTTTGGATTGCCTGGCGTGCCACCACACCATTTACAACTGAAGGTTGGATCTCCGGTTATTTTGCTTCGTAATTTGAACCCACCACGGCTGTGCAATGGCACGTGATTAGTCATGAAAAAATTGATTGAAAACGTTGTCGAAGCTAGCATTTTGAATGACAAGTTCTGAGAATAAGATGTATTACTACCACGATTCCCTATTATTCCCACATATGTGCCAATTGAATTCAAACGGATTGCATTTCTAATTAGATTGGCATTCGCAATGACAATCAATAAGTCTCAAGGCCAAACGAAGTCTCTTTATGGCTTAGATTAGGCACACCGTGTTTTTCACACGGACCATTATACGTGGCATGTTCTCGCATGGGAAAACAATCTAGTTTGTTTGTGTTGGCTAAAGATGGACTCACTAAAAATATCGTACACTCCATTGCACTGAGAGACTGATAATGTTATTTGTTAATTGCCATAGTTTGTGATAGAGATGTTATTTGAAATTTATTAGTTAAAATAATAAAAGTACAAATAATTCAAAAAATGAATGTTTGGTGTTTTGTTACTTTTATAGGCCATCATCGTTCACAGCTTTCCATTTCTCTTTCAGTCATATACCACATTCCCACGCACTTAAAAGGAGTTAATTATTTTTTATTTGACTACCAAAATATTCACTAAAAATAATTTATATGGCAAAACAACGTTTGTGCTGATCAGCTAGTATATATATATATTTCATTTTATGTTACTATATATATATATATATATATATATATATATCAAGTTTCAAAACTTTCTCAGAATTACATGTATAATATTTTAAGTTATCAGACTCGTCATGATAGATTCCGAACAATTAAAATGTGCACTCCTGGTAGATTTAAAACCCTAGAATGCTACCCTTTGAATAACTTATGGAAATGATACCCATTTGTCTGCCAGACGACATGAGCTTTGGCATACTTAAAACATAATTTAAAAGTTAATAGCATAAAAATTATACTACCTGCTGGTGATTTCATCACATCCATTCTTCAAGTAAGCAGGAATGTAAAATTTTTTTTTTTTGAAGCAATCTTTAAACATATCAGCATGATCCTTTCCACAAATTGCTCTTGAACATAAGAAACAAAATTTGTGAGTCATTCTACCTAACTTACATGGCTAAAAGCGCAAATTTTCCTTATTTTAGTTTCCGATTTAGCGTTCTGCTCCAATTCCAAAAGTTCACAGATAATTGTCCTTGTTCATCAGGACAAAGTTGATACATTTAAACATTCCTAGATCCATGGTTCAAAGAGTTCTTCTCTTAGCTTTATTGCAATATTTCTTCTAGAAAATGCTTTTATTCAGATTTGTGAGCCATATTATGCACATATATAAAATGTGCGTTTATTAAATTGATAATATGATTGATAATTCATAAAATACACAAAGAGGCCATCGACGTATTTTTCTACTGCATGACATGTTTTTACACATCTGATCTAATATGCCTATGGTTCCTTTTGTTGCATTGTAAAATTCAATTATTTCCAGTTTTCCACTTTCTTCATTTATATTCGGATTTTCATGGAATGTGGATAGAACAACAACAAATTTTTTATAAGATAAAAGAGTTTTAGTTCGGTCAGAACAATACATAGATGTTCCTACACTTTGAGACCGTAATTCTAAGAGAAATTTCTCGTTTATTTTTCCGAATAGTTCCGACAACTGTGAATTTCATTGGAATCTTCAAAAGTTTGTCATCTAAAGGTATCCAGGTAAGCCAATTATATATTGTAATGTTTTGATTAGACCCTTGGATACTTCTTGCTAACTCTTCGACGAAGTAAGACGATAAGAGTCTTCATTTTGCAATTCATCCTCAGAAATAAAAAAATTCATCATCAATTTACTCTTTTAATAACTTACGGAGAGCCTCAGATTTACCCCAAAATTTTTCTGACATCGTCCCGACAACACAGGAAAAAAAAACTAAAACAGTTTCTTAATTCCAAACGTTACTGCTACCCAATTGTCTCTCAGACTAACATTGTTCTAAAAATATTACATGCAAAAATATTTTGAGAAAAAAAATATCCTAATTTCTAGTAGCGAAGGTCATATGAAAATACTGAGTCACACAATTCATTTCCTGTATTGGGGGAGAGAGTACAAGGTTATTTGTTATAGACGTAGTATACCAGACGAATGGGTAGCATTCTAGGGTTAAGACCCACTTCCGGTTTTTCTAATTTTAAAATTGATTGTAATTTGGCCTCTAGGTAGTGTGGAAACAAAACAAAGTATGTTTTGTATAAAACAAAATATAGTTCTATTCAATAAAATAAAAAAACAATAACATAAAATGTGTGTTTTTACGAAATTTGGTCATTTCAACGTGTTTGAATATCTTAATTGCATATTCCTAGTCATAGAGTCTATAACCGAGAGACAGCTGCGATCGCGTCACTTGTCTTTTAACGTTATTATGTAGCAAATGATTCAGATACAGATTTACAAAGCTTTCTCTGTCTCAACTAAGCGATAAAAAGCTATAATCGAATCATCTTGAAAAGTGTATGATGCTGAAACATAGGCAGGATCACCAAGACCACTAATTTATCAAAATCAGGAATACACAAATTTTCTCAAAACTTTTACTTAAAAGTACATATTTTTGAAGAAAAATATGGTATAATTTAAATAACTATGTTTATTCAAAGGTCCAATCATAGAGTTAAAATTATTCGAATTCAAAAATTTAGTGGATATTTTTTATTTTTTGTTTGTTAAAAGTGAAAAAGCAAAGTTGAACAAAACTAAAAAATATAGTCAATTTTATGAAAGAAAAAGGTAATATTTGTGTTAACTTGTTAATCATTTGAATTTATTGAAGTATCTTCTTTCAACTTCACATTTAGAACAATGTTGGCAAATTAAAAAATGATAACGAATTGACAAAAAAAAATCTTTATTTTTTAAAAGTTTAAATGCAGTGGACTTGTATAAGGTGTATTTAACTTGAATTTCTATTAAAAGGACTTGAACTTAGGTTTAGGCGAAAAGCAACTCCAAAAAAAGAAAAAAAAATTGACCAGCCAAAATGCACATTACCCATATTCAGCTCATTCGGGTAAGCCCTTCTTGGTGTATCACTTGTTATATTATAGAATGTATTTGATATTATAATGTACACTGCTGGCCACCGCAAATGAAACTCCAAGAAAGACAAGAGATAGCACAACAAAATTTATTTGTAGATAACATGTTGACAGAGTATCAAATGATTAAATTTATAGACTTCTGTGAAGTGTGGTTCCTGCCAGAATCAGTAGCCAGAGTAGCCGCCATTGTTGGAGATCACCGCTGCCACACGCCTCGGCAATTGATTCAAAGAGATTTTGGATGTGTTCTTGGGAGTACAGCAGACCAAGCAGCTTCCACATGTTGTCAAAGTTGATCTGGTGTGGCAGCGGGGGGTGTAATCTGGGTCAATCGTTGAGCAACCATGGGCCACATGTTTTGTATCGGCGAAAGATCCGGAGAACGAGCCGGACAGGGAAGCAATTCAATCTGGTAATTGACGATGTACCTTTGGACAATGCGTGCCACGTGTGGTCGCGCATTATCCTGTTTAAATATGGCTGCAGCCAACCCCTGAAGGTAAGGAAGGAGAACTGGCTCCAACACCTCGGAGATGTAGCGCTGACTGTTTAAAGTACCGGCAATGCGTACCAGAGGAGTGCGAGAGTGATATCCAATACCGCAACATACCTTAACACCCGGTGCCGGACCAGTGAGGCTGTGCATAACGCAGCTGTTCAGCATCCTCTCTCCACGTTGTCTCCAGAATCGAATCCGACCATCGTGGTGTTGCAGACAGATGCGTGACTCGTCAGTAAAGGCAACTTCATTCCATTCTGTCACCCACATCCTTCTTTCATCGCCCCATTGGTTGCGGAAACGTCTGTGGTTCTGCGTCAAGGGTAGACCAAGCAATGGACGTCTTGCGGACAGACCACTCTGCTGTAAACGGTGTCGAATGGTACGCGCAGACACTGAATGATGCGTTACAGACTCAATGTGCTGTGATATGGTTCGTGATGTGACTGAGCAATCCGTCACTGCCATACGCACAGTTTGCCTGTCCTCACGTGAAGTGGTGCACTGAGGTGGATGCGATCGACCACGTCGGTCCGTCGTATCCTCTTTCATCCAACGGTCACATATCCGCATTACAGTTTTTTCGTTTCGTCCAACACGATTACCGATTTCCCTGAAAGATATTCCACAATATCGGTAGGCCACTATCCTTCCTCTGTCGAACTCGAAAACTTGATCAAAATCTTATCACTGTTTTCTAGGAGACATAACTGATCGTTTTTTAAAAAAAACCACAAGAAAAACACAATTGCCGAAATTGAAATCGTGGAAATCTCCAAACCTTAAATAGCCCTTTGAGGTGGAGTCACAGGCGTGCGTGATGTGTGTCTGCGTTGAAATTCTAATCATTTGCATATCTCACTTCCGCTAATGCATGTTGTATATTTCATGTTGTTTGCGTGCTTCCTTCAGGGTGTTTGTTGCATTTACGGTGGCCAGCAGTGTATGTTGTAATTTTTTTTTGGAAACGCCATAATTTTCTTAACCGTTTTAGCACAATTTTTTTAGGACAAGTATATTCGAGTCTAATTAAAAATTTCATTATTAACAAGATAAAATTTTTATACTCACAATTTCACACAATGAGCTGCCGTCATGACGATTGTTGGTGAAATCAAGAAAGAACTGCAGATGAATCTATCATTGAAATGAAGAGCAACCTACGACAGGAAATTGTGTGTATCATCATATTAATAAAAAAAAATCACTCTCAAAAAATTAGTTTTGCGGAATAAATTCACAAACTATTAAAGACTTTTTTATGATTTTTATTACTGCCAGTAAGTACTGATTTTCTGTTTATGAATACTCTGACACAATATAGAGGCTTCGGTAGCCTAGTGGTCAAGGGCATGGATTCGTAATCGGCTTGTCATGAGTTTCAACCTTGTGCAACTGAAGCCCCCCCCCCGTAGAGGAGCTGATGCAGGTTAAATCCATCAGGGCTCAAACATAACTTTCCTTTGATGTGTTGTGAAAGTATGGAGTGGGGTTGCCAGCTCAGGTGTCGTCCTCGTCACTTGACCATGGTTCAAAATTACGAGGTCCATTACTAAAAGCCCTCATGTAGATGAATAAGTTAATATTGACGCAATATAATTTTTTTTCGTTAGTATTTTATAATCAGTCTTAAGACGCATGAAATTTGTTTCATTACTTAAAATTTATTTATATTCCCTTTCCTTTTTTTTCCTAACATATTCCAGCTGATATTGTTTTAAGCGAATTTATATTTTTAATTAAATTTCATCAGATATCTTATTTGAGCGGTATGTGAGAGCCTAATGTGATTTTTTTTCATTTTAAACTGAGTTAAAAGGAAGTCTGTAAAAATACGCGATATTTTTTCCCTCTTAAGAAGCTCATTTTTATATATATAGTAAATACAAATATCTATAGGAACAAAATAAAAATTTGCCATGGGAATTTTAGTAATCATTTACGAAACAAAATGACGGTAATGGTAAAAGTGATAATATTTCAGTTTTACACTGATACTGAAAATTCAAACAATTCTGTAATACATTCTGTTCGGGTGTTGTGCTTGTCTCCTGACCGAGATTCAAAGATATGAGGTCATTCGCCAACAGCTTTCACGCAGTTTCAAAGAGCAAAATTAATAAGAAAAAATTATTAAACAATGGCTAAGAGCAACATTAAATACATTTTTAATAAGGGAATTAAATGCTGAAAATTTGGAGAAAACTCGTTTAGGTTTGGAATCAATATACAGGGTGTTCCTGAATGTCGAGTACAAACTTGGAGGGGAGGTAGAGAATATCCTGACGTGCCATAATTACATAGGAAAGCATGGCGGAAACGTTACCCTAAGGAGATAAAGAGACACAAAGGCCGTAAGGCTCCAATGCAGAATGTAGTGTAAAACGCTTTATTCCAAAAACAAACAAACAAAAAATAAAAGTTAATTAAAAGTATGACATTAAAGCATCTTTGGGGGTGCTTCAAGTTGCTGCCATTGGCATGTGTATGCACGCACGATACCAAAGTTACATGGATTCGTTGTTTAAAATTATCGGGTGTTTCATGGATCGTAGGCAGCAGAGATGGATATGAATGCCTCCACGTCCATTTCAGAATTGACGAGCGTATCGTTAATCATGGCTTTAAAAGATCCATGTTCCGCCAGGTCCTGATGAACCCGAGTGAACGTGTGATGATTCGGCTGCCGCTTCTTTGGATATCTTTCCCCATTTAACTGAACAGCAACGCGTCTATTTCCGTTGGCTAGGTCGTAGATGATGTGGATATCCGCCATCTCGGACTTCGTATAATGATTCACGTTCATCGCACGCTGTCCATGTCTAAAATGAGGAAACCACATGTTCCGACCTTGCGAGCTCACATACAGCGCCACCTATCACTTTCCGCCCATGCTGTCCTATGTAATTATGGCTCCTCACGATGCCTTCTACCTCCCCTCCAAGTTTGTACACGGCATTCGGGGAAACACTGTATGTATGAAATTATGACCATAAATTTCGCAAATATTTGTTTTATTTCATACTTGTTTCCTTACAGTTTATTTTTTGGAAGCTCAAATTCTCTTTTTGAACAGTTCTAACAGAAATGTCATACATTTTAAATGGTATTATATAAGTACTTTTCAACATTATATAAAATATTAGCACCAGTTTCCCTTTCTATATCAAAATTGGAAAAAAAATTGCAAAATAAATTAAACTGGGTTTTTTTATACTAATATTCATATTTAATGGAAATGCAAAAATTTGGTTTTTCTTACTTTTTACTTTTTTAAAATAAAACTTACTGCAAAAATCATTTGAAAATTTTTACGACACATTGAACAATAAACACCATACCATCCAAGGAAATTCTCCCTCGTTTGCTGGTCTTCCATTTACTATTTTAGGGTCTATTTCCTCTGTAATATAAAACAAAGAGTTTTGGTTACTTGTCTTTCTATCCATTGATTTTTTAACAAGGAAAAAAACAAAAAGAGAAATGTTGCTTAGCCGAAAAGATTTAACGTTAAGATCGAGCAAATAAAATATGGTTCTTAAATTTCAGTTAAATTAAATGAATCATTAGGATTTCAGAATTCAATTATTTAAATTGTTCTTACATATTATTTAATTCAATTAATTGTAAGGAAAAAAATTAGGTGGTTGGTTAATAATTAGAGAATAATGAATTAGGTATATATATAGATAAGACCAGTTTATCAATAGTTTAATATTAAAAAATCATACCTGGTATTTCATTAGAATCTTCAGTGCTTTTCTTTTCTAAGAACTAGAATTAAAAAAAAGCAGTTTATAGTTAAAAATCATAATAAAAAATAAAACGCAACAATTTTAAACAATGTTCTAACAGTTATTACTTTGAAAAGCATGTAAATATTGTTTTATTACTCAAATAAATTAACTAGATTAATAGAGACATTATACCATGCTTTAAATTATTTGTATGCAAGAAATAATTTTTTTAATACATTGCTTCTAAAAATCATTTCTCCAACATTATATTTTCTAAGATCAATATTCCAAACAAAATAGCTAAATAATATTAAATAGTTTTTTGAAGTAAATGTATTTTAAATTCGGTAGAATATTCATCAGTCCATTATTTTTTGAGAAATAATTTGATTTAAAGAAAATCTAAATGTTACTATATTTACTTTTTGAAGAATCCTATTAGATCTTGGTTGTAATGCATCTTGGAAATCTCGCGAAAATTTGTCATTTCTTCTAGGCATTTTTGTAATCGTGTTGTTATGGTATTTCGGTTCATTTATTATTTCCTGAAACATCAAACATCGGATAAGTTAAGTCATTCAAAGAAACTCATGTAATAGTAGCATTGCAATGATCAAAAATAATTAAAGCCTTATATTGCAAAATTCTTGTGTTAACTAAATTATTGAGATATATAATCATACATTATTAAAATGAAATAAAATGTGAGTTCTGTAAAAATGGAAGTAAAAAAAAGAATAAACTCTGGAATGTCCTCAAAATGTTTTCCTGAAATTAAAGACTGTATAAATTTGAAAATTATCAAATATAATTTGTCGAGCATAAAATTGTCCTTTCAAAATGGTTTATTCAAAAGAAAGTATTTGAAGACAATTCGTAAAATTCTAGAAAGCTTAATCGAGAAATTGTGAATAAAGACATCCTACCACATAGGATAATCACTTGAAAAACATTTATCACATTATTTTTATGCAGAATATTTGTAATATACTGTATAGAATAAACCAGGACTTGAAAAAAACTATAAGTATGTTAAGAACCTTTTTTTTAAAAAAAATGCTCCACATTAGATTTTATCTTTTTATTAAATACTAAGCACTAAATTGATTAAAATGCAAGCGATAATTTTTTACAAAATTGTGTGGCATAAGAAACTGGAAATTTTTTGAATAATACTTTCGATGAAATAAACAAAAATCTTCCTGATACTATTTGTAAATTCTTTTTTAGTTATTAATTGTCATCAAGCAGTTTTCTCGTTATATTTTTGATAAATTTAAATTATCCGGTAATTTACGTAATCCATTAATAAGTTAAAATTTATTTTATTTCACATGTTGAGGGAGAACTGTTTACAAAAAAAATAACATGTCTATTGAACTGGATTTATCAAAGCAAGCATAATAGTTTTATTAAAAAAAGAATGATAGAATATTAATAATTCAACGTTTTGCATTATCTGATCATATTGCTTGTATGAAAATAAATAATTTTAGTATATTTTTCATTGAAAGATATTCAGTAAAACATGGTTACTCTTAATAGAATGTAATTGTCAAAATTAATAAAGCAAAAGTGTATTTTTATTGTTTTACTTGTGAGTATAATTTGTATAAAATCTACATAAATTTGGCTTTATAAAGGAAAAATAATCTTGAATGAGAGCGATTAGAATAGCCATAATATATACATCACTTAAATAAGTATACATTGATAATTGGTTTTATACTAATACAAATTATCTATGGAATAAATCTTCAAATCTTAATTAAAAATGCATTTTAGCTATCTAAACATCTCTTATTTATTGTGATTTAATATTTATTATATTGTTAAGATTTTTAAAATCTAAGTTTTAATAATATAATATTATTTTTATACATTGACAGTTTGTATTAAATACATTTTTACATTGATTTGAAAATTAATCTAAATTTCGAATAGTTCCATTACTAGGACTCCATGTTTACAAGACTGAAATTATTTCACGTATCAATATATGTTTGTACTTTGTCGTATGATATTCTATAAACTAATGGATTGAAATTATTTGGAGGAGCGTTACTTTTCCAACTTACCATGCCATCCAAAAATCTAGAGCATAACAATGAGAAAACCGATAAAAGTATTAACATTGTTTACAAAGTAAGATAAAAGAAGGAATAAAAATTGAGCTACACAGTGAATGCACATCCTATATAGAGAGATTTTGTTATTTATACTTGTGATAAGAAACTGTGTTAATGCAATCAATGCCAATCCAAGAAATGTGAATTATATGAATTATAAGGGTGCCCTCCTACAGCGAAACTTCCTCAAAAAGAGGCTAAGAAATGAGGCGACGCATTATCACATTGTAAATCTTCGGTCATTGTCGTCGAACTATGTCAGTGAAAGCATAAATTGCATCACTGGTACTGATATGACGATTTAATCAATGCTATAATTAATTAAGAATTTCTATCCATGAGAAGAAAAGGGAATGATTAAATTACTCAGAACGAATCTAATATAGTAAAATACGTTTAACGCGAAAACACTTAAAAGGAAATATCGGTTAACTCGAAATAATACAACGATGCTGACAAACCACTATGTATTTTCATGCGTTTTTTTTCTCTTAATAGGAAATGAAAATCGTTAAACACGAACAGATTTTCTTTCTGGAAATGAACAAAATACCAGTGGTTACGGAAAATAACAGTGGATTTAGACTGTCCTATTGCTTCATCGAAAGAATTCCCTACAGTAGATCCTGATAACGGGTGTACAGACCTAATTATAGAGAGTTCGCTAAAGTGATGGTCCGCGAGAAAATTTCGCTGGTCCCCAGAAAAATGTTGAATATACTTACTCACCACTTATGTTGTGTTTTAAGATGCATTGAAACATAATTTAATTCACATAACAATACGTAAAAAGTTATAAAAACACTACCTCATAAAATTCATAGAAACGTTCTTCACGCCGTTTCACAGAATCTCAGCTTCCATCTCACCTTGAAATAAATGTTGTCCTTCGTCTTGCGAAAACAACATTGGTTCTAAACTTCCATCATCTTATTTCAAGTAAGCAGGATATAATGCTAAAAATTTGATATAATACCATTTTTTAATTGTATTGTTTTTACAGTTTTTGTTTATTTTATTATGGTTTATTAATAAAACTTTCATATATTGGTTAAAATTAACAGTCCCAATTTTATTAACTAGGTACATTTTTATGTGTTCTTCGATCAATTTTTCTTTATTAATATATTTAAGGGGACATGGTACGATTAACGCAAACATTTCTAATTTAAGGATTTTCAAATTTTTTTGGTTGCCTTCTATGTGTGTATACTATGTAAAACAGATTTTGTGTGCTCAAAATTTCATAAAAAGCTAGCCGTTTAATTTTTTAAGGAAAAAACTTAAAGTTTGTAATTTTAAAATGATACTCCTCCTACAAAAATTTACGTAAGCACATGAAAATTGATTTACAAGTACGTCAAACTATGTATAACTAAAGTTGGTATGGATTTTGCTATAATATGATTGGTATTCGTACAATATTTTTTTTATGAGTGCTTGTTGAAAATTCCTTAAAAATTGTATAAATTCTGAGTTCCATTATTTTTAATAAAATAAGTATTGCTTTGATTCAAAAATGCATATCAACTTTTGTTACATGTACTATTATCAAAAGGTAAAAAAAATTCAAAGCAATAGGGGCAATAGAAAAAAAACCCTTAGCATTTTAAAAGAAAACAAACCAGTTACTTTTCTTTCTGAGATAAGATAGTTTAAATTTTGATTTCGCATAGGGATGTGAATAAAAACGAATGAAAAAGTTATCATAATTTTTTGCTTTTCAGGTTTAGAGCTTTCAAATTAGGTAAAGTTATAGAAAAGTATAAAAAATAATTTAGGCTAAAAAAATTAGATTAGATTTTTTTGACTTATTTTTGCCAATTGAAACATAATGTGTCCCCTTAACATTTAAAAAGTCGTTTTTTCACGTTAAATCTGTTGAAGCTCATTGTTTTCCCGTTGTCGTGGTGGGGAAGTTCGAAGGGAGAGGAACCAGCTCAGGTGTCGTTCTCGTCGCTTGACCGAGGTTCAAAATTAAGTCCGTCAGCAATAGTCTAAGTGTTATTTAAGAGTGCGACGTCAATAGAACACTTAATCATTGATAATCTTAGAATCATAAAACTATATATAACTCCCCTAATTTTGATCTGAAAAATTTTAATGAATATATCAGGAAAATATATTTTAAAATTATAAAAATATTTATTTAATGATGGAAAATAGCAATCATTATTGAAACAGGACAACAAATCATAATTAAATTATATATTTTTTAGCAAAAAAACTCTGGCAAACTATGATTTTTACCTGAAAAATTGTGCTAAGTATATGAAAGGAATCAGCTAGATTTATGGGATAAAGTTTTGATTTTTTTTATTTAGTTATAGGAATCCTGTATCCATTTAAAAAATAAGAACAAAAACATAGTATGATTGGAAGTATCCACAATTCATGAATAAAAGTCCAGAATTTTTTAATATAATCATATGTTTGCTTCATTTATTGTGTATTGACTTACCATTCATCATTTTAATTATATTTTCAGTTAACTGCTTGTGAGAATAATTTTCTTCTTATTATATGTTCGTTTTTTTAATATTTAACATGAAATGATTTTTTTTACAATCTTATGTCTTTATCTTGAATTGGAAAATTGAATGTTCTAGTGAATTTTATTCGGCTTTTTTTAAATAGTCTTAAGGTATCCGACTACTTGCGACAATTTAAAAAAAAAATGGAGATATGGGAATTTTTTGTTGTTTTTAGATTTATTTAGTACACTTTATGAAAAATATGCTTAAGTTAAGAAAAGAAAAAGAAATATTATTACTAAAATGGAAAAAAATAGGCAAAAATTCACAAAAAGTAACATAAAATCAGCCCATTCTGTACCAAAAGTTCATAAAAAAAATTTTAAGTTTCTCAATTCTGATGTGTTGATGTATGTTACTCATTTTTGAAGTGACCTTCAGGATAAGAGATATTTTAATTTTTACAAAAACTAGAGCACTTTATCTTAGTTGTTATATGAAATTACTTAAAAAAAACAACGATTATATTCACATAAGGGAATGTAAATTTTGTAATAAGAGGGTAATTAATAAATCTGCAGGTTAAAACACTTCTACTATTAAAAAGAACATATACAAAAATTTCAGTTAATTATTTCAAACATTTTTGAGCAATCGCTGGCCCCGTTTGAACATTTAAAAAAATACATATTTCTAGTAAAACGCGTTTTAAAGTATGACACCTTGGTTAAAGTAATGACATCTGTTTTTACTAAAACACTTGTAGCTTTTGTTCTAGTGAACGGAAAATAATGAACTTGGTATTTTTATAAAGCTAATAAGTTGGCCTATAAAATAAAACCATAAAAAAATTTGTCAATTTTTGGCAAAATTTACAATTTTAGGGTAGTCGGATATCTTAAACGATTCAGAAAGGTAGTGTAGTAGTAGAACCTTCCAATTCTTAAAATTACGGTACAGAAGCTCATAAAGTAAGCTTAAATATATAGAATTTTGAAGAAATTATAATGGGTGATTCGCTACCATACCGACAAACTTGTAAGGTGTGTAGAGGGCACAGAGTCGACTCAGAATCCCATTGAAATGCAGGGTCGCAAATGCCGTAATAACGAGGTAGGGTGGAAAGAAGCGGAGAAAAAGAGCGGAAACAGCAACACATGGAACAGAAAATAATTTTTGAAAGGTTATACTATCATAGATGTTCGAAATTGCGACCAGAAGTCATCTGGCAGGCCTAACAGCAACGTTGTATGGAATTCCTTACGTACTGGGATATTCCTGGAAAGTCCCGTATCCTCCCTGCAGCTACAGATATTGGAGCGATAATGTCTTCAACTGAAGAAACAAGCTTCAAGCAAACCAAAAAGATCCATTTAACTCGTCGAAGTACCAATCTCAGGTAACTTACTATTCACACTTTCAAAGGTCGTGTGATGTACAAAATGGTTCTTTGGGTAACGTTCCTGGTACAAACCGCATCTCCATACGCTATCAGTATGTCAACCAGTTCCTCGTTTGAATACACGTTTATTCAACTACCCCCGGGAAACGGATTTCAAAATATGATTTCCAGCAGGATAAGTGTTCATGAAACCTTCCGCTCAGCCCCATCTACTGCAAGACTACCTGGATGAATTTTCCAAAACATCAGGTATTCCATTAAGCGTAATGTGAGACTTGCAAGACAACTTACAGTCATAATTTTGAACAACTGTTGTAGTATAATCGCTTTATAAAATGTTTACTGTCCTATTAAAGCGTTGCTGTTTCTGTTATTTTTCTCTGCTTCTCTGCACCATAGCTCGCAACTACTGTATTAGTGATTACAAATTCCTACGTGATTTCGAGTCATCTCTGTATCCATGCACACCCTTCAAGTTTGTCGGTCTGGTAGCAAATCAGGCTGCATAAATAGATTTCCTTATAGTTAAATAAAAAGCATAGAATCCCACGTTGCATGAATTAAGTCTCATCCCTTATCATAAGATTGCTTATTCCATAAGTAGAATTAAGTCTGTATATATATATAAAAATTCTCCTGTGAGGCGTGAAAGCTATAAGAGAGATGCACTAGGAAAGGTGTACAGTGCTTTAACAATGATTTCCAAATTATGAGAAATACTGCAACTAAACTCTCGTGTAGTTTCATAACTAATTAAAGTCAATCAATCAGAATAGGAATGCAATGAGCTACATCAAAAGGAGCTTGTATACGTATTTAATTTTCATTGTTATCTGAATTCGAAACTTATTTCTATTATTGAATGATGCATAAAAGAAAAAAACATGCTTTTGTGAAATGGTCAAAATTCCATATGAGAATAAACCATATCAATTTTTTCTCTTTTTACAGATAGCATCGTTGTTAGTAATATAATTATTTTTTATTGAATTAATAGTTATGGGGGAGGCTTTTATTGTTACGTGAAGGACCGTGTTTAAAATGTAGGAGAAATCTACTCAATATACAGGAGTTTCTTTCGAAGTTAATCGTAATTTAATCTGGAGTTATCTAATAATTACAACAAATTTAATTACTGGAATAAATACAAAAAGAATTTCACAATAATTTACATAAAATTCACATTAGTATGGATTCAAATCTCACACAGCAACACAAATATATTCATAACATTACATTAAGTCAGGGAACTATACCGTTCTCTTTCAAGTATACACCTGACTGTAATTTCTTTTATTTGTCAACCTAATAATAGGCTGATCATGACTTCTAAAAATTTCTCAAGAAATACTGATTTTACGCCTTTTTTTTTTATCTTTTTAGAAGCAAGATAATTTGTCGCTAAGATCACACCTATTCATTTACTATTATTGAAAGAGTAATATCCCTTCGGCCTGCAAATGATTTTTCCGGAGCCGATACTATTTTTGGCTGAGAAGCAATCAGAGAACGAAACAGTAACATTATGAATCAGTTTTTTTAAAAGTAGAAACCAATTAGTCTTTTTTGTTTGTTTGTTTGTTTGTTTGTTTATTATTTAAATTGCTATAAATGAGGTTTTCACTTTTAAATAAGAAACAGATAAATGATACAATTACTTTTATTTTTGTTTTCAATTATTAAGAATTTACGCTTTAATATGTTTATATTTAGTATGTTTATATTTTATAATTAGTAGTTTACATGCACATACTCACATACAGTTGTTATCGGGTGTTCGTGATATTATGATTACCCAATAGGTCAACATAATCGCAGATGTGGTCAATCACAGGTAAGACGGATTAACCTGCTTTTGGAAACATCAAAAGGTGATTGCAGAACACTTGTTCGTATAAAAAAAATTGCTGTAGTATATAAATAGTACAATTTAACATACTTTTGGCGGGTAAAAGATTTGAAAATCGGTTATCGAGCACGCAGTGTAACCGTTTCTAAAATCACCTCTTTCGAAAAGTATTTGAATTGTGCCATAGTAATGTTTACAGTAAAAGGGAAAATACGATCCCAGCATGTAAACTGTGAAGTATCACGAACAATTAATAAGAGAAGTGAATGTCATCTGCGACGCCTGATTAAGACTGTTTGAGGAACTACCGTCGAACACAATTCTAATGAATCAGCGAAGCACAAGTTAGCTATCATGGATAACTGTGCTGCGCAAACTATTGTGTATCGTGCTCCGCAATCGACCCTTGTTGACAAGAGTTCATCTCAAGAAATGGCATAAATGCCATTGAAATGGTTGCTTTTTCAAGTGAATCTATTTTCCAACTGTACAAGGTTAATGGACGCTGGGGTATTTCATCTGGAGACACAATAGAAAACAAGCTTCTACAAACTATTCGTGGTCACTAGCAAAGATATAGTGTAATGGTTGGGGGCATATTTTTTGGCATGCTGTAGACTCATTAATTTCTGTGGAATGTACTCTCAATATCGGTACGTACTTATCTATTATAACCAGGGAAGTCACCCTTACATTTCAACAGTGTATCCAGCTGATGATGGGGTCTTTCAAATCTACAATGTCAAATGTCATATGGACAAAACTATCTGTGAATGACTCGAGCAGTATGACAACCAGTTATGCTTATTACTATGGATACAATCTAAAAATCTATGAAAATCTGGATAATCTCATTACCAACAAGATCTCAACGGAAGATTGTCTTTGGAATCTTCCCGTGTGTGCTTTTACGCGATGATTTTCTGATCAGATGGTTAAATTTTCCCCTAGATTATGCACTTCATGCCCCATTGACTAACTGCTGTTTTAAGTTTTAAAAAAAAGAGGCTATTATATATACATATTAATTCATCTGTCATACATATTGCAGTGATTTGACTATTCTGTATGTATTTATATATATCTGTTTGTGTGTCCGCGCTCGCTCGCTGATATGATTAAATTGTTAAAATTAAGCTTATTTATTTAGTTCAATTTATAAAGTTTGAAGATAAATAATTGTCTTTTATTAATTCAAATTTGATTTCGATTGCCATCCTTTTTGATTTTGCGAAGCTATTATGCTTAAGTTTTTATAGACATTTTTATTTAATTAAATATTTATTAGAACGTTCAGAGAGTTGAATGAATTTACGAATATACTGAAATGGAAAATAATTCAAAATGTAAACCGTTAATCTATAATAAGAATCACACCGAAGACCTGAGTTCCTCATACTCCAGATTTGTATTCACATAACACGAGGCCTTACTATTTTAATGATACGCTTTAATATCATACTTGAATGCCTTTCCCATGAATTTTTTTATCGATGCTTTCTTTTAATTTTTATTAAAAAATTATTTTTTGGGGGAAATTTTTTAAAAGAAACTGAAAGAATTTATAAAATTATTAATGGAAAACTGAAAATATCAAAGAAAAACCAATCTTATACTCGTTTTTTTAAAACGCTACTTTCCTAAAGCAAAACAATATTTTCATACAAATAAATTTCTATTTATAATGAAAAAATTATAAAACACGCAAATTAATATTGATAACTTTTTTCTGGCTTCCTTCTATAAATTTTTATTTTTTTCTTACAAATTCCTTATAAAGATTACTTACGAATTTACACCTTTTCCCCATTTTCATTCGCGTAACTTAAATAATCCTCACCGGTATTATATCATTTGTTGGTAGCATCAATCCTTCCAAGCAATCAAATGTTAATCGGTACAAGATGTGAACAAATAAAAACTTTTCACAAATATTAGTTTGTATTTTTGTATTATGACTGATGCTTTTATGAAAAAGCTGAACTAAGGAATAGAATTCTAAAGAATCAGTTGAAGCTATTTAATAACATGAGAAGGAATTTGTTATATCCATAAAATACAATGCAAGTATTTTGTTTTTCAAGAACATAAAAATGTTTTTTTTTTTCTAAAAAAGTTTCTTACATTTTACAAACATAGTTTATCCCTATATATCTGTACATTACTGTTTTGATATTTAAATATATAGTAGGAATAATAATGAGTATTGCTTTTAAAAATAAATATAAGTAACAGCTTTTCCACTTTTATTTAACGTAATATTGAAGTCTATTGGAAAAAACGTTTTTCTGGAAACAAATGTGTAGAGTAAGTTGATAACATTATAATACGACAGATAAAAGATTGGTGATTACTATGCTAAAAACTTGTATTTTTTTTTTAAATTTAAAATAGACTTGTGTTTGTTTCTATACAGAATCAAACACATTCTGTTTTTTGTTTTCTTAGTAAGAATTCTTATTTATTTGGGATTTTTAAAATCACATATTATTAATGCAATTGTTTAAAGATTTTTTTGAGCCATTTTGAAAATTTTCTTTTTACTATACGAAACTTCAAAATTACTCCAGCATTTAATTTAAATTATAGTACAAGTATTCTCTGTAAATAAATAATTATTAAAATGTACAAATTATTGTGAAATACTTTGAATTTGTAGAATGTGTAAAAAGTTGAAATGTAAATTTAAATAGTGTTTTTTTTTTCAAAACTGTGTTCCAAATTAAAAATACTACAAACAGTACTTATTTTAATCTACATAATTATCATTTAAAAATTTTATGAGTAAAAATAACGAACACAAATACTTATATAAATAGTGATCTCTCTCTCAGTTTGAAAATAAGTTCATAGATACCGAAAATATTTATTTTATTATATTCCTTGGAGAAAGTCCATAACCGAACGCACATACACAAACGAAGCTGTACAGAGCAAACATGTAACAATACAAATAAGCCCTAAACACAGAACTCCAGCAGTCAGACGCACTAATAAATAAATAAATAAATAAATATCACGAAAGAAACATAGGAAGGCCTTTCAGGTAAGTTCGGATGACATTTCTCAGACGATTAATTCATTTCCTTGTTTGTAGAGGAATATTTCTAACCCCACCATCTTCGAGTAGGTTGTGAGGTTCTGTTGAGGAAGCACAGGTCTGAAGCATCATCTCCCATCTTCTCTACAATCCAGTCGGTGTAGTGAGCTGTGGAAGTGTAGACAGCAGGAACTCGAGCAGCAGCACAGCCGAGGTAGGAACCGAAAGAAGCAACTCCAATAGCAATGGGTTTGGTTTCGTTCAGGGCTACCAAAGGACCACCAGAATCACCCTGTAATGAAATCGATATTTTGTTTTGAAGAAATCGATACTGTCCTACTTTAAGGCTAATTTTATCCAGGAATTATAGGAATTGAATTATTCTTTTATGTATCAGCAAATCAAGGCAAATGATTGGTAACCAATTCTGATTACCAGCCTAGTTAAACACTGGACAAGTGATTTGTACCTTTTAATTGACTTTAACTTGTAATTTAATAAGCAAGTAGTTTTATTTATTTAAATTAAGAGAAAATGTATATGGAAAACACTCAACATAACTTTAACTTTTTGTTTTTAATTTTTCATAAGGCAGAAATAAAAGCTCAAGAGATGTGATTTTCAGAATCATAAAATAATAATGTCTTGATAAAATAATATTTTTTAAAAATACAAACAATTTGAAAAAATTACAGCAATTAGAAGGAATGACGTATGGAAGTAAAAAAAATGTCATAAAAAATAAAAACTATTGGGAATTTTCAAAATAAAGGGCTATTAAAAACAAACAAACAGCGGTTTGAATTATATAATTCTGGGTTTTTTCTTAATAAGTAAAATATGCATTTTAGATAAATATTGATTAGATTGTCAACTGCAAATGTTTGAAATTTAATTAATAAAATTTTTGTTAATATTGAAAAATAATTTTTTTTCCTTCTTAGATTTTTTTTAATGATTTTCTTTTGTCAAACTTTTTATTGTGATACCTAATAAAAAACTGGTAGAAGGAACTAAAATAAATATATTTTAATCGGGATGAAGCTAATATAAACTAAAAAACAAAACTGGATAATTCTACTAATAAAAAATTTCTCTTGAGGGATCAAACCTTACACAAGGACGCATTCAATTTTTTTGGATGTATATTAGTTTATACTTATTGTGATTTAGTTGCCAAAATTTTTCTCAAAATGTTTGGTTTAAGGAAATGGGCAGTTACATTTTATTAAAAAAACTGTGACAGATAATGATACTTTCCATAAAACTAAAGTAAATTCTATTTTAAATTTATAAATTATGACATTGCAACCAATGAAAAAAGGTGTAGAGAAGAAACTTTCTGGCCAAACATTTACAAATTGTTATTGCTTACTTTTTCTACGTATATGTGAATATACTTCTATAGTTACAAGCCAATGATGTATGCCTTTTTAAATCTTGAGAAACCAATAGATATTTCAGTAATGAAGTTAATGTTAAAAAGCCGTTTCTTTTTAACAAATTTTAAAGTGGTATTTTTGATTTTTAAAGATTAATATACATATTCATCTTGACAAAAATATTGAACATAAACTTCACTTGAAAATATAAAACTTGCTGTTCAGCAATTAATTTTTTAGAGTAATTTAAATGACACAAACTTTAATGAACAGTAAGTAGTTTTTATAACTAAATGTTTCAAATGGTAAACAGAACTGTAAAATTCATTTTTTAAATTTTTTAAAGTGTGATTATACAACCATTAAATAGCGATAAATAGTTATAAAGCACAAGAAGTAGCATTAACTTTTAGTAAGTACATCCCCAACCACTTTCTCAATTCTGAAAATTCCTAAGATAAATATTTCAGGGGGAGGGCCAACAATTCCAGTACGCAATGTGCATATTTTAAAAGCTTTTTACCTATATTTATTTTTAAATAAGACACATTTTAATGTTTCTAGTGTAAAGCCCCTTTTAATTAAAGTAGACAAAAATAATATTGATTG
The DNA here is from genome assembly GCA_019973975.1 of Trichonephila clavata. NCBI lineage: Eukaryota > Metazoa > Arthropoda > Arachnida > Araneae > Nephilidae > Trichonephila > Trichonephila clavata. Next base: position 186,596 of record BMAO01030138.1, read on the forward strand.
TAAAAACCACGCAGTTTGCATAATTTTAAAAAATCTGCGTTTTGATTATATGTTTAATTTAATTTCTTAAATCTGTTACGCTATGTATACAAAAACTGATAAATTTCTACACTATATATTGTCAATTTTTGAGGAAATACATACATTTTGCACAAGACTCTACACATATTAGGTTATAAATTATTTTTATTGGGAAAAAATTGCATAAAAAACATCATAAATTCATATAAACTGATTGACACTCGTATAAAAAAGCAGTATAATGTATAAGTCCCCGCCAGCGAGGACTATCCATGGAATCAAATGAATTCATCCCCATCTTCTAGTTTTAGTCGATTTAGGGAGGACGCACAATTCGGAAGCGTCTGGGCCTAACTTCTCAGTGACCCAGTCCATGTACGAAGCTACGTTAGTGTAAACGGCTGGTACGAATGGTTGAGCACAACCTCGGCGTGATACGAAAGAGGCCACGCCAATGGCAATGGGTTTGGTTTCATTCGTTGCTACCAGGGGTCCTCCAGAATCACCCTACAAGACACAACAGGAGTTCTATACTCTGCACTAAGGACAAGACAGACACAGACAAAGCCCGATACGAACAACATCCCGTGCGTAAAAAATCTACACCGGTTATTATGACAGATGAGAAAGAGTGTTTAAAATTTAATTTATTAATAATATTATGATTAGTATCCACGATCTTAGAAATGGCTGTGATCAATAGTAGGACTTACGTATTATACTATCGACCGATTTCGTCATGTCAAAAGATGTCGCAGAACGTGCGCTATACAACAATAGTGAAATCTACACCCGTGCCCGTTTTAATACAGTTATAATAACGATGGCAGAGAGAGAGATAAAGAGCACTTGGTGACTGACATATTATAAATTAGAGATTTCTTTTTGTTTGGCGAAATTTTTCGACGGTATAATACTAAGTACGTACCTCAAAAACTTACGAATTAAATAATTCATAGCATTCGATTGTGAGATTATTAAGATTCCTTGTGTTATTTCTCTTCTTTTTCAAATGTTCCTTCATAATTACGTTTACCGATAGCGATTTGAAAAGAAAATTGCTTGAGGTTTAAGCAGTTTAAGATTATGAGTTCTACAAGCTCAGCTACAAGAACGATTGAAATAGGGCAATGAACCTTAACAATTAAAAGCTGAGTAACCAAAGGGGTTCATATTAATAGATAATAAATTTAGAGATATTTTTTGATTCTCATTGTACAGAAACGCAGGGGTAAAAAAGTAACTTATATTTTTCATACATTTATATTTTTCCTAATTATTATGAAAATTTGTTTGTATGTATCTGCTTTATAACTGCATGATGAACCACCAATGATAAGCTAGTTTAATTTTGAAGAATGTTTTGATCCCATCATGATCAATGAATAAATTATGAATCAACTGATAATTTTAATGAAGCAGTACATGTATGTCTTTTTTTTTTGAAGGAAGACTGTAAATGATAATGTGACGCAAGAAGACCTATATTACTATTCCCTATATAAACGTTGTGGATTTTAATATATTTTTAAATTATAGCACCATCACATCATTTGAGCATAAAAAGCTGAGTTTTTCAAAAGCTTCTAAAAACTATTGAAAAAATAATCATTATATATATATATATCTGAACTTATGTTACAATGTACAACTGAATTAATAGATAGGAGAGAGAGCTCTTATCACAAATCGGATGTTTCAGTTATCCTTCACATCTAAGCGAAAGGCAAAGGAACCACCCAAAACTTTTTAATAGATATTTGGAATAGTTTTACTGATATACAACGTAATACGTTTAAAAAATCGCTTTAATCACACAGAGAATCTTTCCACTCTCTCTCTTTTATGCTTTAGAAATGATATACACAAATACATATTAATAAAACTAAGAATTCATAGCTAAACAATATATTTTTGCAAGGAAATATTTCAAAAGGCTTTACAGTAGAGATTAGTATTCAAAACGTAGCAAAAACTTACGAAACAGATTCCTTTGTTGTTTTCTCCTCCGGCACAGACGTGTCTCCTGGTAACAGGAATTCCCAAAATGGCGTAGATAAATGCGCACATAGAGTTGGTTGGAACGTTTTCAGTTAGAGTTTGCAATACCTTAGAAGATTCCCGTCCTCCTATACATGGAAAAATATATTGAATTAGATTAATTTAAATATGTTGTTAAATTAAAATCTATTTTGAGTTTTTTGTGTTATGAGAAAGAGGAGAATGGCTATACGAAACAACTCTTTAGTAAACGTTGAGAAGTTTCGACGAGAATTTGTCAAGGAAATATAGAGAGAAACATTAGTACTCAATGTGGTTTCAGAAATTTCTGAACGAAAATTAAGATTTCTCCTTCAAATTTTCTTAAAATTCATGTAGTTTGAAGGTAGTTTTATCAGTTAAAAAGGCTGTTGCAATTAGTACAAAGCTGGATGAGCTAAGAATATGGGTAACACACTCCTTTAAATTTTTATTTGTGTTGCACTGGAAACAAAGTAAATAACTGAATAAAGACAAGATTTTTGTTTTAATAGCAGCAAATCTATTTCATAGTTAAATCTTCTTTTCGAGACATATCTTAAAATTTGGCATAAATCACTTTCCTAATCAACTTTGACAAATTCAGCTATTAATGCATTTAATCAAACACAGAATACACTTTTGGAGTATGTAAAAGTTCATTTTTAATTTTGTACATCCTTTGTAATGAAAAGTATTCAACGAAAGAGAAACGTTCCATTTTAACTTTTCTTAAGTTTAAAACCATTGTCCATAAGACATTATATATGAATTAATGAACATGATATGTACAAGACTTAATAATTGCTCTACTTTTTCCCGAATTTTAAATTATCCTCATCCTATCCAAATTCAGTGAATTGACTGATCGCAACCTTTCTTCCATTGATATTATCATACAAATATTATCCCAGTTGAATCCTACTTTTGAACTTATCTTTCGTGTTCAATGTGATAAACTAGTCAAAGATTGTTAATCATTGGTCAGTTTATCACAACGAGGTTTAAAATTAAGAAACACACACATTCCAACTGTAAATATTCAGTTTTCGTTTACAGAATAAAATCTAAAAACTCCCATTTTCTGCAAATACTACATATGTAAGAAAGAGGGAATGGATCAAATATAAAAGTAAATATAGTATCTTTTAAAATAACTTCACTTTATATTCTAAAGAATCAATGATATTCGGGCTGCAGCCTTTTATCCTCTGTGAAGAACTGTTTCCAAATTTGAACTTATCATTTTAACACCAAGAAAATGTGGTGATAAGAAAATCTGTTAAGGATTACTTGGAAAATTTGAATAAGCAAAGCTGCTTTACCCTTTTCGGAAACTCCCCATCCAATGACCTGAGCAGTCATGTCTTCATAGAGGGAATCTTTGGTGGGCAAGCAGACAGTTTGAATGTTATCGTTGAGAGCCACGGGTTTATCCAACTTCATGAGGGCGATATCGTATTCGGTGCCAGAGCCGTATTGGTCATGGGCAATGATATCTGTGAATTTAACTTCAGTGTCTGGTCCGTCTCGGTGGATGGTGCCCGTGAAAGCATTGTAATGCTTTGGATCTTCCGGATCTTGTCCACTAAGATGTACAGAATAAAACATTTAATGTCATTAATATACTTGCAAATAAACCATCATTTAATGTCTTTAATATTTAATATTTTAATTTTAAAAAAAACCTTGAAAAAAATCTGTGGTTAATAAAAATTAATTCATATATATATATGTGGATTCACTCAAGTCATCTACAAAATTTCGAGAGAATTCAGTACTTATCATCTATATCTCACTAGTCTGGATTACAGCATAAATGAGAGTTAAGCTTTTTTATAAAAAGCATTTTTCAGTAAAAAATCGTAGTGATTGTTTTAGAAAATAACTAGTAAAATTGAAGATTGTAACTAAATTTTTTTTGCGCAAATTTAAAAAAGTTTTCAATTAATTTATTAGAGTTACCCTATATCATTATCATTCTATAGTAAAGAAAGTGGAAAACATATCTAATTAGTTTTGTTGAAGTTTTTCGAAGTTGTTTTAATCAGAAGGGAATAATAATAATTTCCACTAAGCTACAATTTTGGAAATTGTTTTAATTCCATTACATTATTATACGCGTCTGTTAAAAAATGCATGCTGTGTTTTGAGAGAGTAAACAAAACCGAGCTAAGAGAAACTATTCATGAAGGATAAAAAACTATTTTTCGAATAGTATAGAGACTAAAAACAGCTCTTTTATACAACGATTCAATTTTATGAAGAATATTGAGAAAACTTTGAGGAAAAGTATCAAATTTGAGAAATGAATAAAAACATTATTCCCATTTATTAATTGTCCAATAATATTTCAGCATTAAATGAAAGGAAAGGAGTAGATACATGATTGGCTAACAATAAAGATTAAATCACTTTAGTTAAAAACGATTTAAGTTTTCATAAATTCAACAAAAAAAAGCATTAAACAATTTAAGGATTGATTGATGGATGAGGACATAGGCTTTTTATTCATCTATCCATATACTTACAAGACGACACAATGAGCAGCAGTCATAAGAACTTTAGGTGTGATTAGGAAAGAGCTGCATACAAATCGACCTTGGTAATGAAGTGCCACCTATAGGAAAAAATTATAACTAAGAATTTAAATCTATTTTCCACACTGTTTTAGGTAATTATTCAAATCATTTACTTAAAAATTCAAAGTTTTGAACTCAAAATAAGCAGTTAAATATATTGCCTTGTTATCATTTGTTAATTTTAAGCTCTGGGAAACGTTTTAAAAATAAAAATGACTGAAAAAAAAGACTCAGTATTTATAGCACTATTTCTTTTCAAATTACAGGAATATACTAACATATATTTTATGAATCTTACCCTAAACGTTATTGAAAACTATTTATAAAATTTCATAAATTCATGTTAATCGTGTTATTAAATTAATTTCTGTTTGAGGTCAGAAATTCTAACTTTCAACTTAAAACTGTTTCTTAAATTTACAGTTTAAGCGTGTTATGTATATATTACTATACGTGAAAATAGAGTAGTTTATAGGGAGTACCTTTTTAGAATAAAGAAATTAGGAGTGAGATTTATTCAATAAAATGAAATGGTAGACATTTTTTTCCAATTTTTATTCGTTCTTAAATTTAGTGATTAACAAAGTGTTTATACACATGGTATATTGCTTGTCTCTCTCTTCTCTCTCTCTCTCAATTATACATTTAAATTTATATAACAAAAATGTATCGAAGTTTTCTTTTGTTTAAGGAAAAAAAGTTATTGTATCAGTGAATATAATTGGCACGGGGCCAAAGAGATTTAATTTCATAGAATTTGAAATAGGTCTTAATTTGTACGAAATATTTATTTAAAAAAATGTGTAATCATAAACCTAAACTTTACCATCCAGGGAAATTCTCTATCTAAAGCGTCTCTTCCTCCAATAACTCGTGGAGAAAGTTCCTCATCGGGATCTGAAAAAGGAAAAGCTTTGAATCAGTAATTCATGGCAAACACTACTTTCATGAATATTTAACATACATTCGGTAACATATTTTCTTATACAATTTAAAATTAAGAAATGTGGATCTCAAATGAGAAAAAAAAATTTTCATTCGTAAAACAATGAATTTTGATAAAAATGCCTCTTCATTTTTAAACCTATAAACAGCAGAAAGTATAATATCGTTTGCTGAAAACCATATAATTATTTTTATTGAATTTAACAGAAGTTTTAAAAAGCAAATGTATTTTATAAGCGGATATATGATAAATTGAAAAAATATCATAAAAATAATTAATTTTTTTATTCGACTTTTTTAGTTTCTGCATTTTTTCTTGTTCGTTATCTGTATTTTACGAGTTGAATTCGAATAAATTTCAAAACTTTCAATCGCAAAATTGTATTGATTTTTGTAAATAAAAAAAAAGTTATTTTTGAGAACGTAATGCGCAGGGTTAATGGACTAGAGATTGTGTATTCCTTTCAAAAAAAAATCTTTTAATAAATGCTTTATATATTTCTGCACACATTAAGTGATATTAATAAAAAAGCGATATTTTACTTTTTATTTAACATTTAAGTCTTAAAAATAGGTAAGAAAATACTTTTAGTAAATATGTTTTCATATGAAACATAAATTAATTTTTTCAAGGAATAAAATAGTTAGTATTGCTTACCGGTAATCATTTTGTCCATTTTAAGAATATCCTATAGAGTAAGAAAATAAAAATAGCTGTTAGTATTGTATGATATAGCATATTTGGCATATAAGAATATAAAATAAAAAAACCTCTAGAGAGATGATTAAAAAAGATTAACTAAATTTAGATTACTAATGCTTGAAAAACGTTTTTAAGGGCACACATTTTTTTAGATAAATGGTTAGAATAATTTTCACAGAACATGTTTACATATATTACAAAATATTAAACATCAAAATATATTTCAGGTAATTTGAAAGACATAATTTATGTTTTGGTTTTTTTTCTTCAGGTTAAACTAAAAATATACATATTTTTTAAAATTTTATATATTTATTTTGAAATACTAAACTTCCATGATATAAAAATATGAATTACCAATATACAACTTTTAACGTGGGGGAAAAATAACAATCCTAATGGAATGTTTTTTCCCAATATGATTAATTCGGTATAAACTAAATGAAATTGGTTTAAAATTTGCGAAAGCGTTCTAAAATTAAATTCAAATAGTAGTATTATTTACTTACATAAAAATGCTAACATTAATGGATTAGGTGAAAGAAAGATAATGAAAGTTCAAATATTTTAAGAAATATTCCTATAATGAGACTCCAAAGCAAATATAAGGAACTAAATAAAAGTCTCTTGGTGTTGCAAAATTATACGCTAAAATATTTCAGTACCACCCAAATAATATGTAAAAATCATTCTTTTTTAACATTCAAAAATTATTATGCATCAAAAAATAAAATTGATACAAAGACTAATAAAATTCCCTGAATACTTTTTACCTCAGTCTGCAATAACTTAAATTTAACTTTAAAGACTGAAAGCAGAAAATACCATAAGTACTTACATTGAAGGTTCTCGATTGAGCCAAAGCTACTAGAGCTGCTAGAACTACTGTTGCTAGACTGAATGCCATTTTGGAACTGGATACTCTTTGATGCCAAAAGCTAGTATTTATACTAAAACTCTGAGGGCACCCCGCTTAGATAAGGCATAATCTTTTACTTGAATTATTCGAATTAGGTGGTCATTGACATTTCGAGGCCTAAAAGTAAGATATAATTATTCCGTTTTTCATTGTGACGTTCGGATGGGGGTACCTCCATATTTCAGATTTCTAATCTAAGAATTTGCAAATAGGAAGAGAATATTAATTTTGTATCTTTTGATAGAACCTCATTGCAGGATGTGTGCCAGTTGTCATTGTAAATGTACGATCCTATGTGGTAAGAAATACAGATTACGCATTATCTGTTTTTGTTTGTTGCTCTTGTTTAATATCTTTGTTCCTTTCGATGTATAATGAGGATTAAATTTGAATATTTTTGAAGGTAATATTGAAATCACTTAAAATACTCGTATTATTATGCTTAACATAACATTAGATTTAATTTTAAGTGAAATCATTGATTTAAAATTGTAACTTGTAGTTGTTATTTTGATTATGTTGTTTGTTATATTTATGTGTCTTTTAGCTTTGCAAATAATTGGGTTATTATTATTTGTTACTACTTTTGTTACACATAGTTATACAATTTGCTTATATTTTAACAAAAATTTATGAAAAATATTTAAGAAGTAAAAAAAATATATATAAATTTTGTCACTTTTTTTCTGTATTTAGTTATTTAATTCGAATATTAATGTGCTTAAAATTCGTGGAGAGTTAATTCTTAAGAGACTTTTTATTATAATATGTAACCCCCAACACACATCTCGGCCAATAAAAATTCAGTTTTTAACGTAGAATGCTCTATTTTTCTTCAATAGATTAAATCTATTCTATTCAAAATTTTGATCTAATTTTTGAATCTTTCAAAAAAGATAAAGTTCTTCTGATGCCGTCTTATCTTTAGCAATTTTTATTGCTCATATGTTACAATTGGATACTTTAACTCCCTTAGTGCTCTAGTTTTAACTTCTTACATGCAACTAATGCCATTGAATTTGTATTTTCTTCACTTTCTATGACTTATGCTCGTTTTTACGTAGATTCGAGTAACTGTTATCTTGCTCAGTTTTACTTTTGACCTTGCTTTTCCTTTTTGTGTAAATGTAATTCTGGGTTTTCGTGTCAAGATTTTGGTGCTTTCATATCAAGTACTAAGGCAATGTTTCATATTTGATTATATGTACTGATGAAATTTAGTAAAAAGATGGGTTTTTTCTTTATCATTCTTGAGCAACATTTATATGGAATTTGAAAACAAGTAGTGTTTCCAAAAATTTTAATATCGAGCAGATAAATCGGCTGTTGAATGTTTATTATTTTTTTCATTACAGTCTAAGCAATAAGGATTTTATTAATTTGCTTCTGCTTTGATTTAGATTTTTCTTTTGTGTGTGATTTTTATATCGTGTTATGATGTAATAATTCCTAAAATTTTCCCGATATTGAAGAAAACAAATCAGTAAGAATTTTCTAAGAATTATTATTTTGTTTTCGAAGTTTTATTTAAATATATGTATTAAATTTTGGAAAAAAAGAAAGAAAGAAGTTTTAAGTCCCTTTCAAGCGGCAAAAAGTATTTTGAACTATTGTAAAAACAAGTAATATAAAAAAAAATTTAAGTCAATTCCTACTTGGAATGGATGAATAAAAAGTATTTTATTAACGAATTGAAAATTTGAACAAGATATATCAATAAATGTATATATATATATAGGGAAAGAGTGAGCTAATACTAGGAATTGAATTAAACAGATAAATTAAATTAAATGATGAATTTTTTCTAATTTTTGTTTATTCAAATATAATGCATATTTTTCATTTTCGTTTTCCTCTGATTCTCGATTATGAGGAATACATAGCATTTATATATCAGAAGGTAATTTGTGTGTGTACAAGAATAAAATGCTATATTTTCTAAAAAATAAGGGCTTTTTTTCTCTTTAAAAATTAATTTTCTGAGGAAAAAGTTGCCCCAAGATGTCTTTATTAAAAATTTAATTATCAGTAATGTTTGCATACTTGTATATTATATACTTAATCATCCTTAGTAATTTATGTATGCATATATAAAAATCCAATACCTTTTTATCAGATATCTTGCTACTTTATACTCGTACGACTTTTGAAAAGTCAAAAGATTCAAACTACACCATGCCCTCACATAAAAAATAAATACTTGAATAACCCAAAAAATATTAATGAGGGATAATACCTTTGCACGTTCAGAAAATCGATTTTTCAAAAACATTTATAAAAAATTAATATAGAATGTGCTTTAAAGAGCAAACCTAGTCAAATTCTGACAATAATTACGCTCATAGCAATAAAAAATGTAAATGTCAAAAAAGACTTGACCGTTACAAAGATGTAAACAAACAGATTTTTCGTCAGGTTCCCCCCTGTCTGGAATTATTTGACTTGTTAGAGGTTTTATCAGTATCTCGCACTTAGAAGCAACATGAGGTCTATTTGCGACTTATCATAAGGTTAAATCCCGGTCAAGTGATGAGTTTGACATCTGATTTGACACTTTACTCTACATGCTCTGTTCGAACTTGGAAAACAAGTTACATTGTTTATTTAAATGCGCATTGAATTGATTAATTTATTAAATTTATTAATTGCTTCTATTTAATTTAATTAAATATTATCTGTGCGTGTTTTTTAGCAATAACATTTATATAAAATATCATAGATGAATTTAGATAATGTATTTGTTAGAATTAATTATACCACAATTAGCATACATATATATATATATATATATATATATATATATTAAATAATAAAGATATCGTTATAATTTCAGGCATAATTACATAATCAATATTTTATAATTGCTTATTTAATTGTTAATGAGCTTATTATAATGATTATTTATGAATAGGTAACATAAGTAATTAATAATTATAAAATTAAGTTATTTTATAAGAAAATAATTACAATGATATAAAAATTAATTTTAGATTGAAGTTGATGAAATTTTTTTTCTAATAGATTGCGCGTATTTACAGCATCAAATAGGTATGTACAATAGTATTAATTTTACAAGAAATTTACACATTATTAATTGTAGTCACACGAAATTGTTTTCATTCATCCAAGTTGGTTTGTATACATTTCCTTTACTATTTTTAATGCTTCATATACATTTATAAGTGTAATATATCAAATTTTGAGTAATGAAATTTTTTTATAATCTATAAGTAATTGTAAAGCTCAAGCAAGTTAACTGTTAATTATTTGATCACTACCAAAATTTATTCTATAATTAAATTAAAAACTATTAAATACAAATTGCTGCTTTATTTTCAGATGCTCTCCCCGCTGTTTGTATGCCTGTGTGTAAAATTTCTGAAGATATAAGTTCTTTAATCCCATACTTTTATGTAAAATTTTAAGCAATGGCAAATTATCCGGAGTATGTCTATTATGAGAGATTTACTTAAAATTTAATTTCTTCATTTGATAATCAAATGTAGTATTGCCCTTCCTTATAATCTCATAGTTAGTTCATTAAAAAATTCTTTTCTCTAGCTGAAAAAGTAAAAATTAATCAAGAATACTAAAGTAATATTTGATAAAAAAATTTTAAAAACATACTGTTACACTTTATTATAAAAGCATTGAAAAATTTTATCTCAGAATGACCAGGTATAATCTTTTTTGTGAATGCACTTTGTTAAAAGATAAACTTCTATAAGTTTTCCGACTACTTGTGACCAATTTTTTTTTTAAATAATGGAGATATGGGGATTTTTTTGTTGTTTTTAGATTTGTTTAGTACATTTTAAGAGAAATATTCTAAAGTTAAGAATAGAAAAAAAAAATATTGTTACTAAAATGGGAAAAAATAGGTAAAAATTGACAAAAAATAAACATAAACTTGGCCCATTCTGTACCAAAAATATATGAACAGATTTTCAATTTTTTAATTCTGATGTATTGCTATGTTATTCATTTTTGAAATGACCTTCAGGATAAGAGATATTTTAATTTTTACAAAAACTAGAGCACTTTATCTTAGTTATGATATGAAATTGCTTAAAAAAACAGGGATTATATTAACATAAGGGACTGTAAATTTTGTAATAAAATGCATTATTCGTTGAAAACGGCACGTTTTTATTACATAAAAACTACGAAAATACGCAACGCCAGTTCGTTACGAGAGTAGCAAGGATACCCACTTAATGCCACCAATACCTAAGCACCTTTCGTTCATAGCAGCAAGATATACTTTTGATATGCAGCTCCCTTTGCAATCGTCCAACTTTTTCACGGTTATGACGCAAGTCACGTGGTGTGCGCCCCCCCCCCCGCTCGCTATCTCCTCACTATGGCGACGTTTCGGAGGGGGGGGGGGAGAATCACTACTTCCGTTCGCTTTTTCACTGTTACGCAAAGCTGGGTAAATTTCCCATTCACTCCCGTCCCCAAAGAAGTTCCTCTTCGAAAATAAAATTTTATGCCCAATATGAGCTAGTGATGATGCCTCGGGCTGCAATCTAGTCAACATCCTTTTTTATTTAACACCAGAGCTCCTGACCGCAGATAACATCGGTTGGGGGTCTCCTTAGTGGCCAGAATTAACGTCTCCTCCACGACATGCAATCTTTGACTAGTTTCAAAGAAAGTGATTTAGTTCATTCAAATCAGTGGTCTATGGATAAATTGATAGGTCTGAAGACCCTAGCATAGAGAATGCTGTCCTTTGAACTGATTCAAACTTGGGAGGGAGGAAAACGTGAGCGTCTCTTATGCCTTATGGATAGTCAACTGAGTGTGAAACAAATAGACTGTTTCTATTAAAAATTAATATCTGGTATACTTCTTCATTTGCTCAGTCAATTACCATTTTTTTCTGAAACTTGTCTTATTCTTTTGGGAAAATATTAAAAGTAGAACTGTGAAAAAGTTATGCAAGTCGTCATGAAGGTTATAAATTTTATAATAGTTGGGGAATTGAATCGTCACCAATTACAGAGCTTTCTTGAATGCTTGTATGATGAATATGGTGACATCAAATGTTTTACAGAATTGAGGTGGCTCAGTTAAGGATGAATGCTTAAAATAAGTTTTTATGTTGTACTCTTTATGAAATCAAACAGAGCTTAAGGATGCCAAATCGTGCAAGGGGGCAATTCACGTTTCATCTGTCGAAGCTCAAACGTTCTTCCCTTGGTATGAAACTTAGGATAGGGGGTGCCAACTCGGGGTCTGGGGGTCATCCTACTCACTTGACCACGGTTCAAAATTACGAGGACCGTCGCCAAAAGCCCCTGGGTAGCTGAATATAGCGACGTTAATATTCACTCGCTCACTTAATGATGTCATTTGGATAAGAAGTTTTAAATGGGTTACTTTTACGTGAATTGCAAAGTAAAAAAAAGAAGACTTTTGCATATCTCAGCTGAACAAAAAAACCATATTTGATGAATTTAAAGTCAGAGTGTCTAATACCTGATATAAAGGATTTTTTAAAATTTATAACACCCCTGTAACTTTCTTGTCAGTCAATTTTTGAAAACACCTTCCTAAACTAATCTCTGCTGAGCAAAAGTAACACATTGTTAATGTTGTGTAATGAAGAAATAAAATAGTGTAAATAATTTATATCTGGATGTGTAATACGTTAATATTACTTTCTGTTGTATTTAATTTATGCTAAAATTGTTATATTCGCAAGAAAAGCCGTTCCTTACATTATAATGGCGATTCAGTGGAGACATAGCGAAATGTTAGCGATAGAGCCAAGTTCGCATAATTTTTGACGACCATGTTGGTAACTTGGTCATTGATTGAATGGTGCAGAAGTTGATGTGCAAGACCGCCTTCTAGTGGGAAGCTGCAACACAAAGGATAGCACTCAAAACCTTCTCTACAAAAAATACATATACGAGGTTAACTGTGAAATTTTTGAGATACATGCAGACGAGAAGTTATAAAACAAAATTAATGGTTTAATTTGAAAAAACGAAGTATTTTAACACAGCAGACTACTTTTTACTGATTTACTTCAAGTTATTTAGCGGAGAATAAATTTTAGACAAAAGAGAAAATGGAGTTGACGCGAGAACATTATCGTGCTATGATTTTCTATGATTTTAAAATTGGTTTGCATCAAGAGGAATGCGTTCAACGGCTGCAATTAGCATTTGGGGATAAATCCCCATGTCATGCCACTGTATTCAGATGGTTTAAAGAATTTTGAAGCGGTCACAATTCTCTTCGGGATGAAGAACACACAGGAAGGCCGCGGTCGGCAATAATCCCGGATAATGTGTCTGCCATACGAAAAATGTTAATGTATGATAATCGCTATACCTACCAAATGATACAGAAGGAACTTAATTTTTGATCCGTACCCATATACAAAATTATTCATGAAGAATTACACGTGAAAAAAGTAGTTTGCTGTTGGGTTCCCCATAATTTAACTAAACATCAAAAAGACGAGCGTGTCAGAATCATTAAAAAAACCCCTTAAATTACTAAATGAGGGGAACCACTGCATCATTTCTAAAAGTGTAACAGGTGATGAGACGTACATGCTATTTTTTAACGCTTCAACACATCAAGAAAGCAAAGTATGGGTCTTTGAAAATGATTCCACGCCAACAATGGGAAAATCGCAACGAGCAATGAAAAAAATAAACCTTTGGCGTATTTTTCAGAAGTATGGACTTGGTCAAAGCCAACTAGTTGGAAGGAAAGAAGACAGTAACAGCAAACTGGTATACCACTGAATGTCTTCAAGAAATTTTCCAAGAAGTTAATGTTATAATGCTTCGCCATAGCAATACATCTTTCCATACAGCCGGATTAACAGTTGAGTTTCTTAAGCAAAAAAAAAAATTTAATTGATAGAGCATCTTATTCACCGGATCTAGCTATGTGTGAATTTTGGTTTTTATTTTAATCTAAAAAAGAATTTATGTGGACCTAATTTTCATTCAGAAGAAGCAATTGATGTGGCTATAAATGCTTTTTTTCATCAATTTTAAGAAATGAATAGTTTGAGGCATTTAATCTGTGGAAAATTCGTCTATAAAAATGCATTGATGCTGAAGGAGAGTACTTTGAACACTCCTAAAATTTTGTAAGTATAACCTTAAAAACCTCGGAGTATCTCAAAAATTTCAGAGTGACCCTAGTACGTGCCAATTTTCATAGTGTTCGGTTTCAACGGTGTTGGAGTGAAGCGAGGTCATGTAAACATACATCCATTTTTTTAGAGATATTGCAATATCAAGAGTATAATTTGTAACTTCATACTTCTCACAATTCTGAATTTTCAGTTGAGTCAGCAAATACAAGTACATTGCTAAATGGCTTCCTTGTAGACTCAAAATTATTTTCACATGAGAAAAGATTTGCTTACATGAATACGTTGAATCAAAAGTGGAAAACAGAGTACATGTAATTTTTTATTCAAACAATTTAGTCTCTCCAACAGTTTAAAATAGCTTTCGATTTAACATTATCGTGTTGAGTTGTCTGTTCAAGATTTATTAATAATTCAATAAATTTTCCTTTTCACAATTCTGAAGTTGCTAGTTCAATACGCTTTCAAAATTATCAATTTTGCTCAAAAACTAATTTGTAGAGAGGTGTATAGTGCCACTGAGAATTGTACCACATGCCTAATTTGCCACGAGGTTACTGATCCCTGGTCTACAAGATATCAAAGGAATGGGAAATAAATTATAGTTTAAAAAAACTAAAAAACACCCTTTTATATTTAATCGAACAAAGTTGTAACTTAATCTTTTAGCGCCAAATCTAGAAATGGGATCTGAAATTAGTCGCCAGATGCGGGATTCTATCTGAAAATGGTAACTCATTAATCCTGATCAGGACAATGGAGCAAAATTATAAAATTATTGTATTGTCATCGATTCTGGACAAGTGAGCAAATTTTCGAATTCATCTGATCTTTTGAAGTGGGTAAAAATTGAGTTCAAAGATCCCGTTACATACAAGTGAAGCTTATAAAAGGGTATTAAAAAACGTGTTAGAGTTTCAGATAAGGTTACCAGATATAAAACTATAATTGATAGCATTTGGCATTTTACTTAACAGCAATTTTATGTGAAAATATTCCATCCATTTGACAACATTTTTGCCCTCATAGTGACATATTTGAAAATTACAAGATATTATTATTATTTTTAGGACATATTACTAATATTTATTATTATTATTTTTAGGATATTGATATTATTATTTTATATCATGACTTTGAATTTTGGGTAAATATTTGAAGAAAAAGCACACTGTTGTCTCATAGACGGATTGGCTTGTATTCGAAAATGTACGGTAATGTATGATTTAAAAAGTGATAACTGTTCGTTGGAAAAGAGGTTCACTTTACAAACTTAAAAACATTTATTAATTCAAACAACAATATTTTTAACCGAACCAATCTGTTGATTATTTCCCGAAACATTAAGCAACGCAAACTTTTCCCGTGGCTGTTGTCATTATGTAATCCGTGAACGAACTGACACGAGTGAAACCAGCAGGTCCTAACTTAGTGCCACAGCCTACGAAGGCATTCACGTATGAAGCGACTCCCACTTGGATTGGTTGCTTTCCCTGCATGTACACCAAGGGACCGCCGGAATCACCCTGAAAGAAAAAGATGCTTTGATTAGATCATAGAGGAATACCCAGAGGAAAGTTTTAAGCATACTATTTTCTCTCATGTTTCGGAACGTTTTTTATTGTTATTTCTCATAACATTAAATGAATTTAAAAACAAACAAACATGAGGTCCCAAAATTATGACAAAGGGTGTGATGTTTTAATTTCAGAACTAATTCTTCAAATAAAAGATAATAATAATTGGTTTTGTTGAAAATATTACAAGATTCATATTAGAATAATTACTTCAAACATTTAAATAGGAAGGAGAAGCAGATGAATATTTTTATTTTGTTTTTCTGATTTCTAGTTATCATCAATCTTATGATACATATGGGTTATAAAAAAAGTAAATGAGTATATATAGTCATGTTCTAAGTAAAAAGGAATCTGAAGAATCTCTTTCAGTGGGTTTATTTCATATTTTAAAACTTTTCTTCTTAATATTATATATCTAAAAATAGTTTACTCTTCTGGGAATTATGTACAATTTTAAAATGCATTTCGATATCTACGCAAGTAAAATAATTTTTCTTTCATAGTAATTATTTTTTATGCAGAATAAGTGAATTTCCACTATGTGAAACATGATTTCTGAAAAGGAAAAAAAAATATTTTTCGTGAGTAATGTCAACAATATCCAACTAATGAAATAAAATCATTAAGTAATTAATTTTGGAGTGGTGTAGAAAGTAACAAAGCTATTATATTTTTTACAAATATGAAATAACGTGAATAATTTAAAATAATTTTAAATTTTACTTCTTCTGACCATTAAAACCATACGCAGTTTTCGAAATTTTTGGTAGAAAGAAAGTAACAAAAATATTTCTTTCTTAAATTTCAATTTTTTAATTAGTTTATTTTTCGAAATTTCATAACTTGGTTGCAATATAAATTAATTGCAAGTACATTATTTCTTCTCAAATTTCTTTTTCATGATGTTTTAATTAAAAATAGAAAGAAAATGTAGTTAGATGTCCCGACTATAAAGTACGATGTTCTGTTACATTTACCCAACTTTTAATACGTTATAAATTATTCATCAACATCTCACTTAAAAGCAAGATAAATGGTTCAATTGATTTCTTTTCAACAAAAATTAAACACTTTTATAAATACTGTTTTGTTTATATTCTTTATGGATTTTAGACAATTGTCTAGAGTGTGCTCTATAAGAAATGATTTTTTAAAATCTTTGTTGATCTATATAAAAAAAAAGTTTAGCTTACATATCATTTATACATTTTCCTGCTTAATATGGGTTGCCATTTGTCAATAGATAAATAAAAACGATTTCTATGCGGAAGTCTAAAATTTGATTTCTAGTTTATAAACTTATTAATGCTTTCGATTAAAGCATAATGGAGTGATAAATTCGCAACATCTGATACAAGCCAGACCAAATGCAGGATAATTACTACAAAATTAACTTACGAGAGAAAGATAAAAAGAATGTCCGGAAAATATGGCTACATTTTCAAAAATAAATTAAAAATAAATAAAGATTTTCACTTTCGGTTATGCTTCATACAGAAAAAATTTAAGTTTTTGTTTAATGAAATGCAAACTAGATGGCGCAACGTCTTCATTTTGAGAACTTCGAGTTTCAAAATGAGCTTAAGTTATGGAATGGTTACCCACGGGCCATGGGTAGCCTAGTGGCTAGAGTTCGATGCCCGATGTCACTAAATACCACCGAGTATAGATGGAGTACGTGCTCGTTAAATCAGTGGGTCCGAAAGATTTGTGGGGGGTTTCAGAAGAAACCACGAGTGCAGAGGGCTGGAGAATATTTCCCTCCCCATCAGTTCCGTGCCAAAAATGTGGAGGCGGAGATAGATGGTGTCGCCATCTATCGTTAAGAAGTCCAACCTGTCTCACAGGCAATGGCAACTTTCATTCCTTCCAAGTACACAACAACAACAATGGTTTATTGAATTTAAGTCTGCGCCACCGCAATGGGGTTTCCGAAGAAAGGTTTCAGATGAAATGTTCCCAAGACGTCAGATGGGAATCCAAACCGTGGAAACCTAGATCTCTAGACTAAACGCCATTGAAGATCTTGAGGGGATATGGGAAAAACAACGTTTTTACCTATTGAAGTGGCGTTTACCCGAATGACAGAACCCGGTACCTTTGGTTCCGTAAACACGTAACATAGCGTTGGACCAAAAGGATCACTTCAGTCCAAAGGCTATTACTGGTTTATATAGATACCACTACACACTCAGAATTTTGATCCTGCAATGCTTCAAGGAACGTGGTTAAAAATCTGCGCAAAAAAAAAAGGGTATTTTTTTATGGAACACAAAGAAACTTTAAGTAAATCTTTGCTTGTTTATTTGTATTTAAAACTTTAAAGTGTAACCTTACATTTTGGACACCAGTATGATTCAATAGAAATAAATATATTCGAATTAATTAAAATTATTTAAATTGAACATAAAATATTTAATTTTCAATTGCAAGAATCCCTACCAATTTCAAATTAATTTAATAATTCTTTCAATCGATATTTTAATTACATTTATCTAAATAGTGATGTAATTCATAATTGCCTAGAAGGATAGTTAAATAAATTAAGTATTAAAAATTCACTCTCTTTCTATGCTCAAAGTTTTCTGAATGTTAATTATCAAATTGGAGAAGTCAAAGGCTTCTTTATACTTACGTAGCAAACTCCGGAAAATAAACCACTGGCGCATAAAGTATTTTCCGGTGTTTTTCTACCAATGTAGAGAATACTGCACTTCAAATTTGATACCACTCTCTGTTTAGTGTAATGAAGGACATCAGGATTAGTTTCATTTTCTATAGAAGGAATTTAAAAAAATAGAGTGTTAAGAAATATAACAAACGGCTATATAATAGCAGTGACAATGTTTGCAATGGTATCTGTTGATAGTTAAAATAGGTGCTTTATTCGATGAACTGGCATGATGAAAGTCACACGTTGAAGACGATAATTTGAAGTTCATTCATTGCAAACCTATCTTAGTAAACTGTCCAGCGTAATCAAGATCATAAAATTTTGATCATTTTGCAGATAAGATAAATATGCATTGTCTTGAATTTTATTAAACTTTTTAATTTTTTTAACAGAAAAGGATTATAAATATATTCTATGCAGGGAATTTTTTTCTATAGAATACTATTGAACATCCTTTTAATATAGGATAAAGCCACTGGAATGCTCAAATAAAGATAAAAATTTATTAATAAAGTATATTTACTTAGAAAATAGCTTGAATAGTATATAGCTATAAAAATATTACAATATGAAACATATCTGGCGGAATAACTGATTTTTACTAAGAATAACCAACAATTATAAATTAGTTGGCAGGAAATGACAGTTGTGTATGAAAGTCAAAACATAGAATGAGACATTAAAGACATAACTTTATTTTTATTTAAAGTGCATTGAGACAGCTGTCATACCGCTTGATGAGCTTCAAAAGCCCCTCCAGGAAAAAGTCAGGGCTTTTCATGCGGTAGAAGCGTTTAACGGCTATGGGCGAAAGACAAAACAGCAGGTGAACGCGCAAGACACTGATACACCATTGGGTATAGGTCGACCGCGATCAAGCAGAGTGATTCGGAAAAAGTGACCTGCCTTCTTAGATCTGGCGTTCTGTTGTTGGATGGCAATGCGAGATCACACTTGGCGACGGCAATGTAAAACCATATTGCAATTCTTGGTTGGGAGCTCCTATACCATCCGCCGTACAGTTCTTATCTCACACTAAGTGACTTTCATCTGTTTCCGGCTTTGAAGAAGAATCTCGCGAGGAAGTTAAAAGCAACGCTGAAATTAAATAAGCCGCTTAACGCTTTTTCCGTATGCAAGGCCCTGAGTTTTTCCTGGAGAACTTTTTGAAGCTTATCAAGCGGTATGACAAACGTCTCAATGTGCTTGGTAATTTTGTGGAAAAATAAAGTTTTGTCTTATCTCTATAGTCTCATTCTATTTTTTGACTTTTATACACAACTCTGAGCACAGACGACAGGGGAAACTTATTTTCCGACTCACCCTCGTAAATGCCCTAAAAGTTTTAAGTGCATGTTATTTTTAATTTTGGATAAAAAGAAAAATATTATTGTTTTGTTGCAATTTAGATTTGATTCTTAACCGGTTTTCCCGTTCATCGTACGGGCTACTGAAAGTTGGCTGCAACTGGTTTGCTTTCGTAGGCTGTACGGGTACAGGTATTTCAATTTTTCTTCTTTGATTTACATGTATTTTTAATTCTTTGGGTGATATTATTTAGTCTTAGCATTTCAAAAAGGCGATACAGTTTGACTGTGGTACTGAAATCCTTTACATCTGGCCTTTTCACTGTGGTGAAGACAAGAATTTTTCTTTGATGAAGGCAGGAATTAGATCCTTAAAATTTGTATTCCGCAACATGCAATGCTTTTGTATTCAGACCGGCGAGTTTTGAAATTACGGATAACATAAACAACAAAAGAATTTTTTGTGAAAGGACGAATTGAATTTAGATACAAATTTAGAACTACTGCTAATTATTTTGATTTTATTCTTTAGACGAACACACACACAAACCTTCTTCACATACACAAAACCCTCAACCGTTTGAAAAAGAATAAACATCAAACATTTTTTCTAAGATATAAAAAAAAATTCTTCGTGGCATTCAGAGGTGCTTAAAAAAATCAAACATTAAAGAGCTTTTAAGTTTCCCAATTGTGAAATGAAAAATGAAGTAAAAACTTTAAAATTAGGAATTAAAATAAAATATGCATTCATTTTCTCATTATATTAATAGGTGTTCAGTTATATGCAATAAAAAATGACCCATTTTTGAAACATTTTGGGTTAAGAAAAGCCCGGTTAAGGTAATGCTTCTCAAATTTTCAATATCTGCGACCCAATTTTTAACCATAATTTTCCTGGCGCCCCCCCCCATTATACAATAATAATGTGTTGAATTCAATATTAATGTACTTTGACGCTAAAGCTACAACATGACTTCAATTATAAATTGCACAAATTATCAAATTATTTTGCATATAATTTTGTATATGACAAGCCCATGGGATCTCTAGTAATTATTAAATTTGTTCTTAAATCAGTATTGATGAATAAGTGATCAAATGCATTGTGCAGTATTGATACATTTGTAAGTACATTATATCATTGCAAATGTGTGTTTTTTCAATTTCTGCTATTTTTTTTATTTCCTTCTTTATATCTAATCATTCATAAAATACTTTATATCCATTCTTTCAAGTTCAAATACATTTTTAAAACTTCTAGTAGATAATATTAATTTAAACGCACAGGTTTTTCAAATATTTATTCATAAATTAAATTTCAAAAAATGCATAAATAGTAACAAACAAAACTAATTCTCCAAAAGCAAATACAGAAAAGAAAACCGTTGGACTTCTAATTCAAAGGTCTTGTATTCGAATCCCACCTTAGATAGCCTAATTTCTGAGAATGTGGTTTCTTTTTTTACTATACTGTTTTATTAGAATAATTAAATGTAATGAACGAAAAAAAGTAATAAACAAAAAAAAAAAAATAGTCCAACACCATATATAGAAAGGAAAATGGAAAATTGCAAAGGAAATCGCTTTCTATTTTGTCACTTAATATTGTGATTCTGTCATATGTATATACAAATATTTACATTAATAGTAACTATTTAATAAAAAGTAACTAAAATAAATTTTTCTCTTTGTTGACACTAGTAGGAATTAACATAAAACAATTCTTTTTTCTTGTTATTATCTCAGAATGAATTTTGTTTTGATTCCTTTCAGTAAATTAATATTTTTTAAAAATATTTTTTGTGACTTTTCGATATGCTCGCGCTCCCCTGGTAGGATTATGACACCACCCCCTAAGTGAGCGCCCCCCCCTGATAGGATTATGACACCACCCCCCTAGGTGAGCGCGCCCCACAGTTTAAGAATCACTTGGTTAAAGGGTTAAAAATCCTTTCGTGATTCGTAAAAATTTCACGATAAGTTTGAAGTGGCGCGCTTATCCGGTAGGACAGAACCCGGTACCTTTGGATCCGAAATCGAGTAACTTAACCACTACACCAAAATGATCACCATGGTGCGGAGGTTCTTACAAGCTTATATAGATTATATCGCTCCACACTCCCTTCCCAGAGAGTTGGGTAGGCAAACGAACGATATAGTTGTTAATGAGAGCGGTCAGTTTTTTTTGTTGTTGTTTGTGTGTTGGGAATGAGTTGCGTCACATTTGTCTGACGAATTTTTTTCCTGGGTTGCTCTTTTTTGCGGGTAGATGGCGCCACGACAGATCAGTTTAGGTTTCGCTTTTCTCAGTTAAGCTAGGGTCACCAAATGGTGTGGCACACTTTTCCGGTAGGACAGAACCCGGGACCTTTGGATCCGAAACCGAGTAACTTAACCACTACACCAAAATGATCACCATGGTGCGAAGGCTGTTTCTGGCTTATATAGATTATATCGCTACAAGTTATTAAGCTGATTGGAAGGTCACAACTAACCTCTAGAAACCTGTCCCCATCCCATTGCCACTACCGACTTCAAGATGAGGCGTCCAATTTTCTGGTTTGCAATGCAAATCGGTCGAATTCTGTTGCTGAACTTTATGGGTTCTGTTGTTTCTAGAATGGCTAAATCACTCTGTAAATTGTCATAATCTGGATGAACATTGATTTTTTTGAAAAAGATCTGCTGTGCATTCATAGACGTTCTGTTGACATCCCCGATCATTGCATTAAACATTGATGGTTCTTGCGCCACTCGATTGCTGGAAAATAAAAAATAACCTTTTATATTTAAATATATCTTTAATAATAGTATTCAGTAATGAAACGCAAAGAAAGAATACTTAAGATATGTGACTACCCTAAAGTCGCCGTTTTAGTGAAACCTTTCGAAATTTTGTTGTGATTTTATCTTATAGCCCATACATTTAAGATTCTAAAAACACTTTATTTTTATTTATACGATATTTAGAAGCAAAGTTATAGCATAATTAGTAAACCGGAAATGGAGGTTACAAAACCGGAAGTAGAACCCTACACAAAATGTTTTTAAGATACTGAATTGAAATTTTCAGAAAATGTTTTATTTAGATTTATCTCTAGTATAGACTATTATCTAATCTCTATGTACATATATTTATGTATTCTATTGCCTTTTTTGTGAGAAAATAACATTAGTTTCTTGTAAAAAATTGAGTTTTTGCATAAAAATGACATATTTCAAAAACTTTTAAAAGTATTACAAATCCTATAGCTCTAAGCACAGATAATGATACTATTTATGTACTGTTTGAATGTTATTCGAATACATTAAGTAGAATTTTCAATACAAGCCTTACCGTAACTGCAATTTTTCACTAAAATTCATCTCAAAATTCCCAATATAACCAAAATTATTTTTAATTTTGTGGAAATTGTACTTCAATTCCTAATTTTATGTCCCACTTCGATTAAAAATGTGTTTATTTAGTTGAAAATTTGTATATTTCAAAAAAGAGTACCGATGGTAGTCACATACCTTAATACAAAGTAAATTGCATATTACTACACAGAAAGAGAAGTATTCTGATTTTATTATAACATAAATTTTATTGCTGTGAAAATTTCTCCTCGGTCGACCATGGTAGCCGAATGATTGTGGACCTGAAGTGCCAGCTTTATCGAACCACGGGTTCGAAACCTAGTACCACTGACGACCCGTCATGCCGAGGTACTGATGCACGTTAAATCTTTATCAAGGTTCAAAGATTTCCCGATGGCGTTGTGTCAAAATTTAAAAAGGATGGTGCCAGTTCAGGTGTCGTTCTCGTCACTTGACCGTGGTTCAAAATTAAGAGGTATGATAAAATTTTCTAAGTATATAAAATAAAACTTATCCCCTGGGAGTCCTTCATTCAGTAGATTAGTATGGTAGATTTACGATTACTCACCATAGGGTTGATGACGTTTATAAGCACATGGTGTCATAATTTGGCCTGAAATGACTTGATGATCTTACTTTCAATCCTATCTTTAGACGTGTATAACCCTCGCATTTTCTTTTTTCCCTTTTATTTATAAGATTGAAACTCTCTCTCTCTCTCTCTCTCTCTCTATATATATATATATATATACATACAGATTACCAATATACAGTTTTCGTAAATTACTGCGTGTTTGACACTGCTTGGCGACGTATAAAGAAGAAAGTGTGGGGTTCTTACGCCAATCAGTTAGTTAGCTAGCAAATCAGTTTCATTGTAGAAATGTGCATTCTAAAAAAAGAAAAAAATTATCTCTAGAATTCTACTTTTTCTTTAATTTCTAAAAATATTACAAAGTATTTCTTAAAACTCTAGAATTTTACATACGAGTCATCAAAATGGATTTAAATATATCATCCCAAACAAGAAGAGAAATGAAATTCTACAGAATTTTTGAATGTTTTTTGCTCTTTTGAGGCCCTTTTACTCAAATAAGTCAATATGAGTCTTGAGTTGAGTAAGAAACTAAAACTTCTGTTTGATTTGATTTAAGCAGCACTCTAAAGTATAAATTGGCGACTGAGCACTTAATTTTTAACCAGGGTCAAGTGACGGGAATGTGTGTGTGACTCCTGACTTAGTTTCTCTCCAAACTACCACACACGGGAAGACTTTGAACTTCGACAGATTTAACGTTCATTAACCCACTACACAATGCGTCTTCAGTGGCTTAAAGTTTTGAACAAGTTACTCAAAAACGCAGACCATGAGTTCACGACCGTGGACCTTCGGCTACCGTGGCACGTAGGATTTCTACAGAATTATAATATTATTTCTGAGAAGTCAAAATGGCTTAAGGTATCCGACTACACTCAAATTGTGTATTTCGCCAATAATTGATAATTTTTTTATGATTTTCTTTTATAAGCCATTTTGTTTTACCCTTATAAAAATACCAAGTTTATTATTTTCTGTTCATTAGAACAAAAACTGCAAGTGTTTTAGTAAAACCAGATGCCATTACTTTAAGCAAGATGTCATACATTAAAACACGATTTACTCGAAATGTGTTTTTTTGACAATGCTCAAACAGGGCCAGCGATTGAAAAAAAAGTTTTGAAAATAATTAAATGAAATTTATTGAGTATGTTTTGCATAGTAGTAGAAGTTTTTTAAGTTTCAGATTTATCAATCACTGTTTTATTACAAAATTTACAGTCCCTTATGTTAATGTAATCACTGTTTTTTTAAGCAATTTCATATAATAAACTAAAACAAAGTGCTCTAGTGTTTCTAAAAATTAAAATATCTCTTATCCTAAAGGGCATTTCAAAATTGAGGAACATAGCAACACATCGTAATTGAAAAATTGAACATTTGTTCATAAACGTTTGGTACAAAATGGGCCCCGTTTATGTTATTTTTTGTAAATTTTTACCCCTTTTTTCCCATTTTAGTAATAATAATTTATTTTTATCTTCTTAATTTTAGCATATTTTTCTTAAAATGTACTAAGCAAATCTAAAAACCACACAAAAAATTCCCCATATCTCCATTTTTTTTTAAAGTTGTCGCAAGTAGTCGGATGCCTTAAAGACACAAGAGTGAGTTTCTTTTTAATTTAAACTTCTCTCAAAAAAGAAAATTTTATGTTAGTGAATGCAAATAATTTGGTACACAGAAGTGGTTATCATTTACATGAGGGGTTCGTAACCCCGTGTCCACGATCGCCAATGTGCCCACGAAGCTATTTTCATGCGCCCGTGACTGTTCGCTATATATATTTTTCTTTTGTAAGCCCATTCAATCCTCGAATTAATATTTCTGAAGTTGTAAATTGAATGGGAAAAATTATTCAGGAAGCATTATCTTCAATTGAAGATGGAATTTTAAAAATCCACTCTGAGAGATAGATATTGTATTAAAATCGCGCGTGCGTGTGGACTTAATGAAAATATTTGGAATTTAACTGAAGATAAAAAATATTCCCTTCTGAAAAGTTTATATAAATTAAAATCCTGTTTCGGTTCCACATCTTTATGTGAATCGTTGCTTTAAACAAATAACCCAATTAAATCAGAAATTAGATCTCGATTTAATGATAGCGATATCGAAGATGCAATAAGAAAGGGAATATCATCTTATACACTGACTGAAAAATTAATGGATTACATGCGATGCCAAAAACTGCATTAAATGTAATTATTTTGAATTCTGTGTTACTTTTTAATGTAGGTTAGTGTTTATGATGCTTATTTCTGCAATAAAATAAAGAAACATATTAAAAAACATTATACTTTTTTTAACTGTACCGGCCAGCAATTTCCTGTTTGTCAGATATACCCAGACGGGGATTAAGGTTAAGAACCTCTGCTTTACATGTATGTGCGCATAAGTCTCAATATATCTGTTGTGATTCATTGCTAAATTTTGGGGCATCACAAAACTTTATGTGGTAGTATTCGCACATATTACTAATTAGATCAACTGCGAAACAATTTTCCATTTCTCCATTTTTTCAATTGGTGTAATATAAATTTTTTCATATTCAGGAGTATAGATAGAACAGGATGGGAGATGCGCCGCGCATCGCTTCCTCCATAAGCAAATTTATGTCTCCATGTTGTTCCCATGTGAAAACCTTCCCCACCTTTCAACAAACATTTTCTCTTACATGAAGGAATAAGTTTGCGTATGCATTATTTTGTGCTTATCGAGAACAGCTGAGAGCCTTAAGTTGTATAAATGCAATTTTTTATACACTGCTGGCCACCGTAAATACAACACCCTGAAGGAAGCAAGTAAATAACATGAAATTTACAGCATGCATTAGAAGAGGTGAGATATGCAAATGATTAGAATTTCAGCGCAGACACACATCACGCACGCCTGTGACGCCACCTCAAAGCGCTATTTAAGGCTTGGAGATTTCCACAATTTCAAGTTCGGCAATTATGTTTTTCTTGTGCTTTTTTTCTTCAAAAAATGAAAAGTTATGTTTCGTAGAAAATAGCAATCAGCTTTTGATCAAGTATCCGAGTTCGACAGAGGAAGGATAGTGGCCTACCGAGATTGTGCATTATCTTTCAGGGAAATCGGTAGTCGTGTTGGACGAAACCAAACAACTGTAATGCGGATATGTGACCGTTGGATGCAGGAGGGTACGACAAACCGACGGGGTCGATCGCATCCACCTCAGTGCACCACTTCAGGTCAGGATAGACAAAATGTGCTCATGGCAGTTGTGAATCGCTCAGTCACATCACGAACCATAGCACAGCATATTGAGTCAGTAACGCATCAGTCAGTGTCTGCGCG
This sequence comes from Trichonephila clavata, assembly GCA_019973975.1. Lineage (NCBI taxonomy): Eukaryota > Metazoa > Arthropoda > Arachnida > Araneae > Nephilidae > Trichonephila > Trichonephila clavata. The sequence continues at coordinate 213,760 of BMAO01030138.1, forward strand.
TACCATTCGACGCCATTTACAGCAGAGTGGTCTGTCCGCAAGACGTCCATTGCCTAGTCTACCCTTGACGCAGAACCACAGACGTCTCCGCCGCCAATGGTGCGATGAAAAAAGGATGTAGGCTGCAGAATGGAATGAAGTTGTCTTTACTGACGAGTCACGCATCTGTCTGCAACACCACATGGTCGGATTCGAGTCAGGAGACACCGTGGAGAGAGGATTCTGAACAGCTGCGTTGTGCACCGCCACACTGGTCCTGCATCTGGTATTATGGTATGGGGCGGTATATTGGATATCACTCTCGCACTCCTCTAGTACGTATTGCCGGTACTTTAAACAGCCAGCGCTACATCTCCGAGGTGTTGGTGCGAGTTGGCCTTCCTTACCTTCAGGGCTTGCCCATAGCCATATTTAAACAGGATAATGCACGACTACACTTGGCACGCATTGTCCAAAGGTTCTTCATCAATCACCAGATTGAATTGCTTCCCTGGCCAGCTCGCTCTCTGGATCTTTCGCCGATAGAAAACATGTGGTCCATGGTTGCTCAACGATTGGCCCAGATTACACCCCCAGCTGCCACACCAGATCAACTTTTGCAACGTGTGGAAGTTGCTTGGTCTGCTGTACCAGAAAAACACATCCAAAGTCTCTTTGAATCAATGCCGAGGCGTGTGGTAGCGGTGATCTTCAACAATGGCGGCTACTCTGGCTACTGATTCTGCCAGGAACCATACTTCACAGAAGTCTATATATTTAATCATTTGATACTTGGTCAACATGTTATCTACAAAATAAATTTTGTTGTGCTATCTCTTGTCTTTCTTGGTGTTGCATTTACGGTGGCCAGCAGTGTACTTGAATATAACGAAAGAAAAAATATCTTACAATACAACACAATGAGCCGCAGTCAATACTGAGGTAGCAGATATGATGGAAGCTGTGCAAATGAAAGTTGCGTCGTTATAAAGAGCCACCTGTAATGAAAAAAAAACTATGTTTCATTATGTTTACAAATTGTTAATAACTTTGTAACTTCTCCTTCCTACACAACCTGACTTTTAAACTCCGAAGGTACCATGCTTGAAAAATTTTGACCCAAGCCCGACCTTTCAATGGGAGTAATTGCCATGGCATAAGGCAACAGGGAATAACTACAAACACCAATGCTAATGATTTTTATGATATTAACTCTTTTTACTTATGAGAGAAGTTAATGCACACTAAAATAACTAAAATTTTACCTTCCTGAACTATTTGCAGACTATCTGAACATCTGCTTCAACAAAATGACAAGAGCTCCCGAGATTACGCATAGATGGTCTCAGATCCTACGATTGATAAAACTCATCGGGTAAACTTTCCAAAATGGACTTCAGTATCCATATCAATAACACATCACTCAATAAGTACCGGGCCTAATTAATGAAGCAACAACATTCATGCAAAATTAAACTTTATTTATCAAGATACTCCCGTTCAAGAGTGATACACTCAGTTCAACGTCTTCTACTTTTTAAATATATTTTTCGGCTAACTCTTTGTCTTGACTCTCAAGATAGGCTTCTACCTTGGCAATAACTTCTTCCTTTTGAGCCAAACCTCTGGGAACAGCTAGTAGTCACTGAGGGCCAGATCTGGACTGTAAGGTGGGTGGGAAAGTAATTTGAAGCACAATTCGTTCAATTTGATCATCGTTTTCGTGGACTTGTGGCACAGAGCATTGTCTTGGTGAAACAGCCCTTTTTTCTTTTGCATTTGATGATGTTTTTTTCTTTATTTTTTCATTCAGTTTATCCAATATTCACTACTAATGGTTTATCCTTTCTGAAGATAGTCAATTAACAAAATTCCTTGTGCATCCCAGAATACGGTGGCCATAACCTTGCCAACTGACGTTTGAGTTTTTGGTAGCTTTGGACGCCTTTCACCGGCTGCTGTTCACTCAGCTGACGATTTTTTTTATTCAGGAGTGTAGTGATGGATCCATGTTTCATTCATTGTCACATATCGACGTAGAAAATCCTGTTTATTTCTCTTAAACAGCTACAAACAACGCTCTGAATCGTTGATGCGTAGTTGTTTTTGATCGACAGTGAGCAAATGTGTGCGGCACCCACTTTGAACACAGCTTTCTCTTTGACAAATGATCACACAAAATATTGAATCCACTGCCTTCTGAAAACCTTTAAATTTTCTTCAATTTACGATCGTATGAAACAATTTTCTGGACTTTTTGATGTTTTCTGAAACAATTGCAGAATTTGAGTGACCTGAACGTTCAGCGTCGTTTGTGTCTGTGCAACCAAGTTTTAAATCAGCATGCCAACTTTTAACAGTTGTTGACGATGGAGAAGAATCCGAAAAACACTTATCAAACCATTGTTTTGCTTTAACAGTGTTTTTCCTCATCAAAAAGTAATGTTTAATTAACGCACGAAATTCTTTTTTATCCATGGTTTCTAAGCAAACAGAAGTTGCAACCACTGTTGCCACAAAAAATCCCCCTAACTTTTTAACTAAAGAAGATATAATCCTAAAATTCTGACACATATCGTTTTAAAGTTAGTACTACTAGGTTAGGTTTTTTGAAAAGTTAAAAGGTAGCGCCATCTCTATGTTAGGCCCGGGATTTATTGAGTGATGTGTTAGGCGCTTGGTCTTAGGTAACGTGTGTTAAGTTAATGAATATTATTTTTATAGTAAGTTCCCTTTCACATGGGTCATCTTGTGCCACACAAAACATAAGGAGCAGATATTCGAGAGCTAGTTTTGAATAGAAATCATACGCGTGATCAACTGGAACTCCCAGCTACTTCACTTCCTCAAAAGCTCTTTAAAACCACATTATCTTCTTCACTTGGTGAAAACTAAAGGGATATTGGGGAAGCTACGCTTTTCCCATTCGACTACTTGTGTATTGAGAAAAAAAGAACATTTTGTTGCTTCTTCGGACTCATAAATCTCTCTCCTTTTGGCTCTAGTGTAGCGGTGACATAAAATGAGTTGAGTGGCACGAAGTTAGCTCGTGCGATACCCAGCCTAAGGATTACCTCCCTACTAATAGCTTACTTCTCAACTAACAGCAATCCATTTCCACACTCTCTCTCTCTCTGTTTATCAATTTTATATCTTATAACAAATCTGTATAGCATGTTTCCACTGTAAAAAGGTGGCAGGTAATCTGTAAGCATAAAACTTTAAAGAAGTTACCCCAAGTTAATTTAAGAGGATCTTCTTACAAGATAACTCACTACAGCTTTTCTGAACTCCTTTAACTGCCGATTAAAAGTTACGTGATTAGCTCCCCAGTGCCACCGATTTTCACGTAAGAGGGTGTATGCGGTGTCTTGGAGCGAAAGGAAAAGACATTAACAAGCAAATCTTTATATCTGAAATAATTAAATTCTTCAAAAACACTGTCAATGACATTTTATTGCATTTCAAAGCCTTCAGAATAGTTTTACTGATAGCAGCGTAAAGAAAAGGATCGTATTTCGAATAGACGTATATATACGCCCGAGACATTTAACACACATGATGAGTGAGACATATATATACACCGGTAGTTAAAGGGTTAAAAATGTTAACCCGTCAGAGAAAATCCAAATGTACGTAATATTTAAAAGTTGAAATTTCTTTATTGAACAACCCTTCTATTCACCACAGCTATTTTTGTTAACAAAACAATAAAAGAAAAAGACTTTATTTGACCCTAAAAACATATTTTTTAAAAGAAATAATTTAATGTGCTCTAAATAAAATGTAGAAAAAGGGCATAAATAACGTTAAAACAAATAAACTATACATGATAAAAGTGTTGAATTAGAGTTGTAGGTAAACGCTTAACAAAATTCTATTTTTGGAACTTAATTTCTTTGACTATCCTTTGACCACTTAAATGCTTTATTTAAAAATAATTGTAACATATTTTAAGTTTTCTAGTTTAATAAGAACTGTTTCTAGTATCGTATATTAAGCACAATTTGAATTATTTTCAATTAAAAAATTTATCAAATGTTTGCATTTTAATGACCTGCCTCTTTCTAAATAGATTAAAATGTTATGGAATGCCGCCATATAAACTCTATGCTAAGAGATACGTTTAAAATAAATATATTTTTTGGATACACAAAAACAAAAATTTAAAAATAATTTTTATATGAATATGTAAATGTTATAAAAAGAGCTTACCGTCCATGGAAACATTTCCTGATTTGATACTTGACCTCCAACAACTCTTTCTGTTTCATCAGTAAGACCCTCTGTGATTTCCACAAAATGCGAAACAATTGAAAAAAGATTTTTTCCATCACACAAATATTTAAATAAACATTTTTTTTTAAAAAATAGTATTTGTTTCCTTATTTAAATCTTCTGTCACCTAATATTAAAAAGTAGGATCCAAATATAGAATAATTTTTACATTGGGCAAATTTCTAATATTAATAAAAGCTCAAATGTTTATGATCCAATTGCGATTTGTTAAGATGTAGACACTAAACAAAAAGCTCACACTTTTAAAACGTAAAAAACGATCATAATATAGGAAAAGAACGTATTAACTTAAATAAAATAAGGTATATATTAAATTACATTCTCCCAAAACACCAGATGATAACCCTATTTATTCAAAATATGGTTATTATCCTTCCTTGCTTCTGATAAGGAATTTAAAGTTTGTTCTTTAAGGTAACTGGGACGTCTGCAAAAAGGAAAAAGGAACTTTTTTTTGCACCAACTTTAAATGCCTCTCACTTACTTAAATTAAAAGCAACGAAAGTAAAATTTTTATGTTAAATTATTTGTATATTTATGTACTGGTCAACGTAAAAAACCATTTTAAATTACAAATAAATCTGTAAGAGCAATAATTAATCAATAACTATTTTTTTTTATTTTCAATGCATGTTCTTACGTTTAGGTACACTTTGCATAAAATCTACTGCATATATAACTATTAAATTTCACAGAGTTTTTGTAAACATTACAATCCATAAAATGAATGAAATGAAATTTTAAAATGTAAATTTATAAAAATTTTAGGAAATTTTAAATTAAGTGATTCAAATTTCCTTTAAACTTTATGCTGAAATTGTGCTATATCTAAAATTTGTGGATGTTTATTAGAAAAAAAATCATTCACTTTCTTGAAAATTTGTGGATCTTATAGTATACAAAATATCAGCACTACAGGTAAAGTAGATTTTGAGGGAAGTGTACCGGAATCACCAAAAAATTGCCTTTTGAGAAAATTGCAAATAAAGATTTTCTCATCTATGATTTGTAAAATAATATTTTTTTGATACAATATAGACATACCATTATTAATTGGATTATTTTGCATCATTTCTCAGTTTTTAAATTGTAAGTTTAAAATTCTAGATTCTTTAGAAGTCTTTTTAATTACTCTTTCCCTACTTCATCAACACTTGTTATCAACGATTCATTCCTTCTTCCATTTAAAATACCAAAGTTTTATGTCTATAAGTTTTAATATTTTTACTTCACTTTGAACGTCATTATTACAGGATATTACAGAATACCTTACACATATTTTTATTGTTATTTATTACACAAAGAAAATGTCTTTAATGAATTTAAGATGTTAATTTGATGTCTAATTTAAATGGAACTCTGTTTTTAAAAATTATAACAATAGAATCTCTGTTTTTGTATTCATACATATGAATATTTATATATTTTAAAGTAAAACCAACAGTTATAAACATATATAGAGAGTTATTCGAGCATTCAAATGTTAACAATAAAAACGAAAACACCAAAAACGAAATGCGTATTTTACAAGCTGTGTATTTAATTTAGAATAATCCTCAAGATCCACTTGTACTATATCCACTTGAAGTATGATTTAAAAAAAACATTAAGTATTTATAAATGCAAAACTAGACATAATTAACATTTCAAAAAACAAAAAAAATTTCAAATTTTGTAACTAATCATCTAAATTTGCCAAAGTTTTTGCACAAAAAACGTACAATTTTGATTTAGTCTGAACATATAATATAGAAAAATTAGCTTTCTACAATATTACAATACATATTAAATGCACTACGGATTTTGAAGAAAGTGTATCTGAATCACAGTTACATTACATTTGCTTACAATTTTAAAATTCAATTTTCTAGCGTTCTATTTATCGAATTCTCATAAACAATGCATTTATAGATGCAGCAAAGGGCCCTCTATTTTTTAAAAGTAAAATAAAAAAATGCAAAATTTGAAGCACCTTCACACGTCTCAGTTATCTTAATGTTAGACGAGGACATCTTTAAATCTATCTTTACCAAATATTACGGAGCAAGACCTGAATTATTAGACAAGAACACCCTTAAGGGTTTCTTCATCTAATATTACGGATAAAAAATTTTTTGAAACATTAGACGAAGGTATTTTTATGGTATACTTCGACTAATGCTTCGGAACAAGACCCAAAGCATTAGACGAGAACACCCTTGTCTTCACCTAATGTTAAAGAGAAAGCAACAAACATTAGATGAGGATATCCTTAAGGTTGCCTTCGACTAATGTTACGGATCAAGACCTGGAACAACAGTCGAGAAAACCCTTAAAGTTGCCTTCACCTAGAAAGATCAGAACATTAGACGAGAGCACATTTACAGTTGTCTTCCCCTAATATTATGAAGAAAGGCTCGAAACATTCCACAAGGATATCCTTAATGCTGCCTTGGATTAATGTTATGGAATAAGACATGAAACATTAGACGAGAACAACTTTAAGATTGCCTTCCTCCTAATATTACAGAAAAAGACTTGTAACATTAAACAAGGACACATTTAAGACTATCTATAATATAAGCTACTCTAGTTGTGACGGATCTATACGCGGCTTCTAACTAACTCCTTGAGGATTCTTTAAGGGAAAGAATTATTTCAACCAACTTTCACCGAAGATAAGAAAACGTGATTATGCAAATTAAGTTTATTACATAAATTCTGTATTCGCGAGTTTTGGGAGTTAGGGAAGTGAGAATCTAAGATTACTAAAGTGAGAATTGAAGTTTACCAAAGTGAAGATCCCTGGGATATGAAGTGATCAAGCCAACTATTAGTGTTCAAGGCCTCATCTGTAGGATTTTTGAATTACAAGAGTTCAGGTACTGTGCTCATTATTTAAATAGCGCGTTCGAGTTAAAAACGAGCTTGAATAAGTTATCGTAGAAATTAATTGAAGGTACGTAAATATTACCCCCATGGTATCTGATCTCACATTCGAGCTCTAGTTGTTGATCAAAACTATTTTAATTGGTTATTATTGTGTCTGTGTTGAATATTATGATAAATAAAGAATTTTAGTGAATCATGTCGCCTTATCAATTAGTTCCTCCCACACATCTAGCCGGGTTCGAGAGTAAACAAGGGGGGGGGTACATAGTTTTAACATGCATATTAATTTATCTCAAATTGTATAGAAAAAAATTTTAAAGGTTTTTTTCTACAAATATCCTATTTTTTATTTTAATAGATGAATTTATATATTAATGTACCATTGAAACTTAGGAGGAAAAGTTTGTATAATAGATTTTATGCGGAGAAGTATGTTAATTTAAAAAAAATGAACAGTTTAATAGACTGTGTTGTGTGAACTTCATGTAAACTTTACATCATCGTTTTGTAAAGTATCAAAGTTAAAGCGTAATATTATTGGTAATCGTACATTTTTTATGCCACAAAAAATGGGCTGAATGCATGCTGTTTTCCTTAGCATTAGGTGATGAGTTCCTTCATAAGATAACCCCATTCCAAAATCCATCTGACCAGTGGTCTTATTATTCCATGCTTTCTTTTCACTTTGTTATAAAATTTTCACAATATTAGATGTGTAAGGTTTATTTTAAAAGCATTTCTTGGGGGTAAGTTACTCGTAAATGGTTAATGTATACTTTACACGAAATATTTATGAAGATATTTAGCAGGTTGTACAGAGGAGCATTACCAATATTAAATATGTAAATCGTCTATACTCGTGTTGTGAAGAAAGCTTTTCAGCTATATTTTTTAATCTTTTTTATTATAATTCTAGCTTTTAAATTTGCAGTCGTTGAATGGACGAGTAAACGTTTTGGTGTTTAAGTTTAGCTTTACATTTTATTTGACGAAAACGTACAAAACGAACAAACAAAATGCCACACAAAAGCCTACAAACAAGACAAGGGTCAAATGAGTTCTTGGTTCGTTCCAGAGATCTCAGCTTTAAAAGTTTCTCAACCAGAAGCTTTTTGAATCATATGATTTCTATTAATGAATAATGTGATGGATCAGAATTATTGAATGACGCAATATTGCGTCATTTTATTATTTCTTTTTTTATTCGATATGACAGTTTATGACGAGATAAAGTTGTGGTTAACTGAATATATTTCCCGTTAGGCGTGTAAATTTTAAAAAAAATATTTATCACGTTATATCTTCGAGGGCTTAAGACCATCATAAATTAACGAAAATCCCTCAGCAGAAAATTGCAATGGTTAATATATCTATATAATATTAATCTGAGAAAAGCAATAAGTATAAGTAAAATAAAAAGTGTGCGGTATCCGATTTTGAAGTATCGGCTAATTGATGATGGAAATTGATTATCATCATTAGTTGACTGATATTTTACGGCACTGAAAGAGCTGATAATTTAATATTCAAAACCTATAAAGTAATGAAAAAGCTCAATGGAAATAATTTCTCTTGTAAAAGCATTAATTTCCACAATGTTGTTTAACAATTTATTTCTGAATACTATACCAAAAATTATAGAATGAACGCTTTGAAACGAAAACCATTTAAGTCTGTGCATTAAGGGTTATTTTTCCTATTACGAAGCATTTAGTTTTGCTAAGATACGACATTAACAAGTAAAAATCAATAAAATTTCCATTCACAGATTGCTTTTAGCTAACAAGTATGCTTTTAGAGTTTATCTGATTAAATTTATTTTTGAAAAAGCATTTTCAATCTAGATTTGAGAAGAACTCGTTATATTGTGATGAGTTTTAAATCGCTTACTGAAATCCGTGATGTTTGTTTTCAAAAATAAAATTGTACGTTACCTTTGATGGACTGTTCAGCATGCTGAAAGAAAAATTTACATAACTTAGTATTATAACATTTAAGAAATACATAATTGTGCACACTTAAGATCTTATTGACGATTTATCTTACTTCTTAAAATACTACATTTACCTAAGAAAAATGGCTCTCATTTCAAAGTGCAATATACTTAAAATTATTAAACTTTAAAAAAATCCACAAAATAGCATTATTTAATAATAAATATTAGGAATTTTCAACAAAAAAAAAGATTAAATTTATACTTTTTAAGTAATGTTTATTCCATAATATGTATGATATTGCTTTATTGAAAATATAATTGATTACAATAATAACCTGATCAACGTATCATAAATAAATATAATTATGAATAAACCTTAAAAATACTTACTATACTTAATTTAATAATTTTAATGTATAGAGAGAAATGTAACTTATTACTTGAAGAAATATGTATTTAGTAGCTAAATTCAGAAATATGAACGCAAAAATATAGCTTATAAATCGACATTCTTTAATATTTATGGTGTCATTTGAATTAGAATATACATATAAAAAATTTTAAGAATGTTTAAATGCAATTGTTTTGGTGAAAAATGCAAAAAAATAGCATATTTTCAAAATATTGTTTTTTTTTCTTAAAAAAAAAACCCTTCTATAATAGTAATATTTCCCCTATGCATAATTAAGACTTCTGCACAGAGCCTAAAACAGGGTTTTTGAAATACATAATTTAGAAGTGGTTTTATTCCTTTTTTATTACATCAGATTAGAGAAATTTTAAACAAAACCACACGTTATATTTCCATTGGTCAAATATCTAAAAATATGAATTTTTCAAAAATTCTACTCTAGCCCTAATATAGAAGTTCTAGCTATATATTAGTAAAATATTATTAGTATAGAAATATTTTTTATAAAGGTAGAATATTTTGAAAATACGTCGTTCTTCCTTCATTTTTTGCCAAAAAATTGCATTTAAATAAGTTTTTTTGTAAACATTCTTAAAAAAATTTTATATATATTTCTATATTCCAATTCAACTGACGCACTAAATATAAAAAAACATTCATTTAGGCACTTTTTCAAAATCATTGTTTTTCGAACGTATTTAGTCACAATTCGTAAAAGTATACTTTTATTTTTAATGTTAAGATTACTAGAAATTTTATCACTATACAAATTAGTACGTCCACAAATTTATCAGTATAAAGGAAAAATTAAAATTTAATTCTTTATGCTAACACGGAGAATAATTAGTTCTGTATAAAGAGCGTTTCTAATGCAGTCCATTGGTAATGGAGCCATCGAAAGGAAATTAATTTACATTTCGTTTCCTTATTACTCTAGCTGTTAAGTGTTGACAAACTGGAATTATAAAGTTTTTCTCTTTACCTCATGTCGAATAACAACAGCAGAGACAACAGTTGTAAATAGCAGTACCGTTATCCACATAAGTGCCATGGTGAAAAACGTGATACAATGTACAATTTAGTTACTTTATATATTGGAAAGGAACACAAAAAAAAACTAAATTAACTTCACAGATGTTTTAGGGAAAGAATAATTACAGAATTCTTTCAGACACAAATTATGCTTTCAGAGTTTCGATACAGAAGGGGTTGAATCAAAGAACATATGTTGTTGGACTTGAAGCAAACACGTGTTGGAAAATGCGTCCCAAAATTCTAGTCTGTGAATTTAAGTACTCTTAAAAATGCACGAATATTTTTTTTTATTAAATGACGTAAATTTATAAAACATGATGGATAATATATTATGAATTATTATTACTATATTACGAATAAACATCATTCAACAAACATTTTTCAATACATTCAAAACATTCCAACAATCAATACATTCAAAATCATCCATCATAGCATGTAGAATTCAATATTTTGTTAACAAATACTTAATTTAAAAAAAAAACATTGTCTTCCTACAAAATATGTTTTTTCAAATTTTTCTCATCGAAAGATTGTAGAATAAATATTTAGTTATTTCAAGAGTGTGAGACTTTATTTATTCACTTTATCTTTATTTAATGTAGGACTTGCAAAATATGTCAAGTCTGTTTTTTTTTTAAATATATGTATTACAACGAATGATTTGAAAAGTTTGGGATTTGATTTTGATCTCAACCCTAATCATTTAAAGTTGAAAAAGTTTTCTTAAGTCACATCTAGTCGATAAATAATATCAGAAAATTTTTTTTTTAAAAAAATGAATAGAGCTATAATGATAATGTTGTGCGATTAAAAGAGGTTGTTTTTTCCACATATGTTAATTTTTTGTGAGATAATTGCGTTGCTACCGTATTTACTCGAATCTAAGCCGCCCCAAGTACCTATTCAATATGTTTTTGTGGAAAAATGTTGTCATCGATTCTAATCCGCTCTCTCAATTCTCCACATATTTTTGAGAAAAATAAAAATTGAAATTGTGTAAAATATTCATCAGTAACCAATATTTAAGAAATTAAAAAAATAATGATACATATTAAGAAGGTAATAATTTATTTATTTAATAGTAATAACTAATTTATTTTTTATCAGTATTACAAACTTTCAATAACTCTAACTGTCAGTATTATGTTTCCAAAATTGATTCACCACTCCCATTGTCACAGCTGACTTCGGAACTGGTGCCGGCATCGCCATTTTCCCACACGATGTCGTCTTACATGCCATCCAATTAATTTATTATGCAACATTTTTAAAAAGAGGAATTATAGAAGAATGCAAAGACTATTGAACATTTGCATGCAAGAATTATGTTATTTATTAGCCAACGAAGTATATTTCTTTAATCCGTGTCAAATTTTCAGTGGTCACTGCTTCTGTTTCCGTTTTTTTTTCTCTTCATCTATATAAATCAAATATGTAACTAAGAGTGATCTTCCACATAAGATTTCTGATTTAAATTGTTTCTGACTGAAACAGTCTCACACACACATCTTCTACTATCAATTTTAAATCAAAAATAATTTTCTTAAAAAAAATATTTTTTATGCGCCATGTTTTTAACCATTTTCATGCATTGTCATAAACTTCTTAGCTGCCCAAATTTCAAATCTCTAGCTCACTGGGAAGTTAGTTTAAAATTACACAATTACAAAATTCCACCCGGACAGACATATAAGACAGCGAGTAAAAGAAACATAGTAACCTGGGGGACTTCTCTTCAATCCCATAGCCACGAAATTGAATACGTAGATGCAACTCGACCTGTGCTTTCGACAGTGGGTCTTTGTTCGTGTCAATTCGTGTTTGTTCCGAAGTTACGGGTCCCCCTGTCGAAATCAGGGCCCGCCTTTTCGGAGGCCTGGTTTCGAGACTAGAGCTCTTTTTTCACATTTTCATGCATTGTCATCCACTTTTAAGCTGACTCAAATTTTAAGTCTCTAGCTCATCGGGAATTTAGTTTAAAATCAATTAAAAAATTCCACCCGGACAGACATACAAGCGTTTACATTTTCATACATTGTCATCCACTTCTGAGCTAAGGTTCAAATTTCAAGTATCTAACTCATCGGGAAGTTGGTTTACAATCAATTACAAACTTTCACTCAAAAAGACATACAAAAAAGCGAGTTAATAAAAAAACAGGTAAAGCTGGGAGCCCCTCTTTGAACCCATACGCACGAAATTATATAAGTAGACGCAACTCGACCGGTGCTATGGACAGGTGATCTTTGTTCGTGTAAATTCGTGTAAGTTGCGGAGTTACGGGGCTCTTTCAAAATTGGGGCGCACCTCTTCGGAGGCCCGGGGTCGAGACTAGAACTTCTTTTCTTTCACATTTCTGTCATCCACCTCTGAGCTATGGTCCAAATTTCAAATTTCTAGCTTATCGGGAAGTTAGTTTAAAATCAATTACAAAATTTCATCCAGACAGACAAGAAAGCGAGTTAATAAAAACATTTTAATAAAAGTGGAAAATAAAATCAATAGTTTGTTAAGATAAAAGAAATTCTGTAAAATATGTAAACCATGCTTCATCATCATTCGAGATTTATTTGAATTTTGAAGGCTTTATTATATACACAAAGGACCATATCTATTATGTTTTCCGAGGTATTTCAAAGACTTTTGAAGTTAATTTATCGATGCCTTTATAACGTAAAAAAGATGTATGACTATTTATCCTTCTTTGTTCAGCGCAAGAGTGTTTTTCTTGGTTGATTGTAATTTTAAACGCTTTTTATACTTTTCCACCTTTTAATCGTTACAGCAATGAGTGTGAATCATGTTCGCTGAGCAGACAAAAATTCAAGCCTTCTTTATATTTTTGTTGTAGTATTGTTGAATCTTTCGAAACGCAAAGCACATTTCTCTAAAATTTTTCGCGAATGTCAGTAACGTTTTATCTGAAATATTTCACAATAGTGTACATAATCTATTTGTTTTCCGGTATTTCAAAGACTTTTTGAAAGTTAATTTATCGATGCCTTTATAACGTAAAAAAGAATGTATGACTATTTATCCTTCTTTGTTCAGCGCAAAAAGTGTTTTTCTTGTTTGATTGTAATTTTAAACGCTTTTTATACTTTTCCACCTTTTAATCGTTACAGCAATGAGTGTGAATCATGTTCGCTGAGCAGACAAAAATTCAAGCCTTCTTTATATTTTTGTTGTAGTATTGTTGAATCTTTCGAAACGCAAAGCACATTTGTCTAAAAATTTTCGCGAAATGTCAGTAATTTTTTATCTGAAATATTTTTTTCCCCTTCTTTCAACTCCCTTGTCAAATATGTTAGTCAGGCATGGTAAGGAAGGGGAGAGGGGGGGGGGGGGAAGAAGTCGAATTTTTGGAACGCTTTGTCTTGCAAATTAAACTATTCATTGATAGATTCGATTTTTCTTTGGAATCTTCTGTTGAACAAAAAATTTCAATAAAGTCGTAATTACAGATGAAAAGATAAATAAGTAAAGATGTATATTTAAAATTCAAATTGAGTAAACAAAATATTTTTTATTGCGTGTAATCTAACCTTCACTAAAATTATTTAATAAATGAGAGAAAAGACATAGTTTTTTCAAATGAATACAATATAAGCAATCTAATTGTAGTATATTCGCAAACTTATTATATGTACAGGGTGTCACAGAAAGATCATCCGAACTGCGCATCTAGATTTTTTTATTGGAAGTTCATAAGAAAATGCCTAAAAAACTGTACTTATGCGATCCATAGTTTAAGAGAAAAATACGAAAAACAAGGTGTGACGTCCCAATCTTGTGTGTGTTGTTAGACACTTCAACAGCAGTGTTTGCAAATACTTAAAAAGGCCGATGTTCAAAGTGTCCTATGTTCATATCGAGGCAGGCTTGAGTAGGTTGTGAAATGAAGGAGTGCACACCGCAGCAGCGAGGTGTGCACCAAAGTCCGAGTATCATACATACGAGCAATTAAGTCCGTTTGTGTGGTCAATGTGTCTCGATACACCAATTCCTTGAGTTTTCTCCATAGAAAGAAATCCTACAGAGGGGGTTCTGATCATTCTGACAGCCTTAAATCCGGACCCGCCACATCCTATCCAGCGGCCACGATATATCACATTCAGCCAATCACGTACAGGAACACAAAAATGTGCCGGAGTCCCATCATGAATCATCATTTACCTGATTTTTCTCATGAACTGTGAATCGTGCAGTTATGGTCCTTTGGGTATTTTTAAGAACTCCCAACGATGAATTTGGCTCTTCAGAGTATGGACACTATTTTGGGAACACCTTCTATATTTTCAAACTTATTAAATGTATATCATAGTTTACTAGAGCTATGTTTTAATGTTATCGCACATCCAGGTATTAAAGCATATAACTTTTCACAAAAGCAGGCCTATTAGTATCAATATAAATTTATTTGATACAATCCTATGATGTAAAATAACAACTGTAAATCAAATGCATGAAGAAACATTGAAGCATTTCTTTCTGTTTTGATTCGCCATGCAAAGGGGATGACAAAACGTTAGATTGTCGAGGTTCAAAGTCCTCCCGTTGGAATGGTGGGCAGCTTAGAGGGGAGGCTCTTGCTCAGGTGTTGTTCTCGTCATTTAACAGTGGTTCAACTTTATGAGATCCATCTGTGAATAGTCTTCGTGTTGCAGGTAAATTAGCTCTTTTTATTTATTAATATCTTTGCGGGGAAATGTTTCAGTTTTGTTCCATGGTAACGTTCTGTTTTGTCCAAAGTAAAATGGCATCGAAGATTAAGAAGAATATACACAAGAGATAGTCTTGCATAGACTATTTTATTGTGGTGACATATGAGCATCATAGAACCGAATATTGTAATTTCTGTTGAGACACAATGATCTAAAACGAATTGAGTCATATCAATTTTTTTCTTCTTTGAACCACATATTTAAGAAAAAGTTCTTGAGCAGCTTTGGGTATCTTGTTATTAAACATTTCTATTCAAGTTGATCTACACACATACAAAATTCTTTGGACATCAACACTAAGCATATTAAGGCATCTTCAAGCATCAACTCTCTCTTGTAATAGCTTCATTCTTTAAAACCTGTAATCACTTATCCTATGGTTTCCAAACACTTGAAACGACCAGTTTCAATCAAAACATATTAAAAAATTTTTTAATTATTTTATTGAATTGAACAAACTTTTGTCTTTACAAAACACATTATTTTGTTTCTAGATTACACAAAGTTCGAGTTACAGCAAATTACAAAAATTAAGAATACCGAAAGTGCGAGTCTTTAAACTATTAGAAGAGAGCATTTATATAAATTATTAAAAATCTATTTCGGGGATTCTGATAACTCAAAATATTATATGTATTTCTTAAAATATTTTGAAAGTGCTATTCATACTATTTTTCTTGGGAAGTTGAAATAATTCTAACTGTATGAATATTTTTCCAAGTTATGGCCTGTTATTTCAGTAATAGCGTCATAAATATATCACGTTTCTTATACTTATTCCCTATGAGCTCTAAAAAACTCTCGTACTTTAAAGATATAGTATATTCCTAGATAAATGTTTATATTAGTAATACTTTTAATGTAAATTTATTACTTTTTTTTCTAACTGTGTGCTGTCAAAATTTTTTTTAAAAAATGCTAATAATTGTGATTTTTGTATAACTTTAATATCTTATTTTAAATATTGCTGTAATAAGTAGAATGGTTAAGTATTAATGTTTATAAGTATTGTTGTCTCTAAAAAGTTTTAATAATATTTTGGTAATGTTATTTTTTTAAAATTAGTCTGAAAGTGTGTTCGAATGCATTAAGGAATCGGATAAACATTTCTCACATATAGTCAACAATATCTTAGAACCACAATTAAAGATAAACATGTTTAAAACTTCCTTACTAATTACATAAAAGGGATCTTCCCAGCTTCTTCAGACTACTGTGTGATGGTCTATTTTTTTAAAAAAGAAAATAGTGCTGAGTATATAATTATTTCGCAATTTTCTATTTAGGAGTTTTACTTTAGATTATTTATATAAAGTTTACATTTAATTTTATTTTCATGCTTTCATTTGAGGAAATTATGTATAACTGTTCAAATACCTTTTAAGGTATCCGACTACTTGCGACAACTTTTTTTAAAAAAAAAAATGGAGATATGGAGATTTTTTGTTGTTTTTAGATTTGCTTAATACATTTTAAGAAAAATATGCTAAAACTAAGAAGAGAAAAAGAAATTGGGAAAAAATGGATAAAAATTTACAAAAAATAGCATAAACGCGGTCCAATCTGTACCAAAAGTTTGTGGAATAATTTTCTATTCTTATGTGTTGTATGTTACTCCTTTTTGAAATGACCTTCAGCATAAGAGATATTTTAATTTTTACAAAAACTAGAGCTCTTTATCTTAATTATTACATAAAATTGCTTAAAAAAACAGTGATTATATTAAAATAAAAGGCTGTAAATTTTGTAATAAAACAGTGATTGATAAATCTAAAGGTTAAAGCACTTCTATTATACAGAACATGCAAAAAAATTTCAAATAATTATTTTCAAAACTTTTTTATCTATCGCTGGCCCTGTTTGAGCATTTTAAAAAAAAACACATTTCGAGTAAAGCGCGTTTTAAAGTATGACATCTTGCTTAAAGTAATGTTATCTGCTTTTACTAAAACACTTGTAGTTTTTGTTCTAGTGAACGGAAAATAATATATTCGGTATTTTTATAAACCTAATAGGAGAATTTGTCAATTTTTTGCAAAATTCTCAATTTTAGGGTAGTCGGATACCTTAGTACAAAGTAGTATATGTGTATTACCTACAAATTGATTTTCGGGATATACCCCTGTGAATAGGTTTTATTTGATGAGAATTTTTTATTACTGAGAAAATATTTCTTTTTTTTATGTTATGCTTCTTTATCTACGACTGTACACCTGTCAAATGAAAACTGACTTGCTTAATGAAGTTTTACATCATTTAGCAGAACAGGTGGCATCTCTTTTGAAGTTCAAGCAATGATTATGCCACCTTTGTTCCGAAAGGAAGGAGGTTTATGAAGAATGAACATATTTAAAATAAGTTGATAGGGTTTTTGCATGGATACTGATCGGAAAAGTTCTATTTAGTTTAAATTCATACAAATATTCTTCTTCTGGGTTTTAAAAATATGCAGTTCCATGTGAAAAGTAGCAAAATACCTTTGAAAAATTTGAAATTTTGAGCCCTTTAGTTTTTGAACGGAAAACGGGGAAAAGTTTAAGTGGACAGATTGGGTCGTTTGGGAAGAAAGAGCTGGATTATCTGAAATGTTGCCATGTACAGTACTCTATTTTTAAATTATTCAGTATTTGCATATCAATAATCAGCGTTTTTGTTTATTTATATCGAAGAAAAATAATTATTTTGAGAATAAAATAATCTAAACTTAATTAAGGCGATCTTTTCTTTATTTTTTTCGAAAATTCAACCTTTTTGTTGCAATATTAAATTTTGAAATTATTTTACTTATAATCTCTTTGTGTACATCTTTAACATAAACCTTTTATACATCACAATTTTTCCGCATAGTCAGATTCCGATTAATAATAACTTTTTTCTTCCATATAGCCTCGATCCTCCAAAATGGATACATTTGTTTTAATATCTGTAATTGAAAATTTAGAAAAAGAATTTAATAAACACTCAATATGAAAATAATGTAATTATAGAATTTATCTTTTGTTTGAAATATGCCCTTGGTATAATTTTTCTGACCAAAAAAAAAAAAAAGAGTTAGAAGTATTCCATAAGTTTTTTTAAAACATATGTGTTTTCATACATATTTTGTAAAATTCAATTTTACGTACTAAATTTATACGATGGATATTATTATAGCCTTAAAGGGAGATATTTGCCCTATATGACAATACTTTTTTTTGTTTCGGAAGTGATAATATTATTTAATCGCAATGTAATGTTATCATATTTGTTGTAATTCAATAACTAAAAAATAGTCGAATTCCATTATAAAGAATTTTTATAAATTGGTCTTAGAATTGAGTGCAATACGCATCACGAATAGATGGACTAACAATATAATTATAATTCGAAATTTCATTTTATTCTGTTTTACGAATTTTATTTTCAGAAAATTCTTTCACTTCCCTAGCAAATGATTCCATAAGTTTTTGTTTTTAACGTCCCTCCAACAAATATTTGATTTTCCAATTTAAATTTTTTCACTACATTTTTAAATAAATTTCTGTATTATATATATAAATTTCTTATTAATTCTTATTCAAGTGCAGCCCTGTAAACCCAATCTATTGCATTACCTAACTCATCTTATCACGAGAAGAATTACTGTCATTAGATACGGAGCTGGAGTGGATCCTCTTCTTTTTCGCCAGTTGATTTCCCACCCCCGAGCTTTTATGTAGTAATCTAATGTGATGTAAAAGACCAATAAGACTCTTACCTCCTTTAATCCAGTTTTAATGTTTATCTGTGAATGTGTTTTGTCCCGTTATGTCTCCTTTAGGGGTGTTTTGCTGATTCATTGATTGTATGATTTTATAGCACAAGAGCTAAATTAGGCTAAACTGTACCAATTTAAATAAACACTAAAATAGTGAAAAACGATTCGAAATCAAAAGTAATGTGATAAAGTCAGATAATGTTCAAAATGCTTCAATAAAATTTTAATTAACAAAAGTTAAAAAGAAAACGAGTAATATATAAAAAAAAATTAAATCAATTCCTACTTTGAATGGATGAATAGAAAGTATTTTATTAACGATTGAAAATTTGAACAATATATATATATATGAAATATCTCAACGACCCAGTAACAACAACTTTAGAATTCAAGATCTTTATTCAAATCATGGGGTTTCTCTCCTTCGTAGGGAGAACACTGGAAGAACGTGTTACAAAGCTTCTAACACAGGCATAAGAGTCCCGACTTTGGGGAACAACGATATTTAAATAGGGAAAGTAGGAAGAGGTAGCGAACAGGCAAATTCCCCCAATCTCGTGATTTATGGGGTTTTCCAGGACCCTACTGGTTCTGTGCTTCTAGACAGAGGCGTTACTAAGTCTACGGGGAAGGATTAGTGTCTGGAGGGAAAAGGATGACGAAATATGGCATTCATCTTGAATCATTAAGTTTCACATTAAATGTTACGAAAAGAAATATCTATTTTTATATTACATCCCCCCTTTAAAAAAATCCTCTGAACCAGTTTAAAATAAAGTATCACCCATTCGCTAACTCTTCCGTTCACAAAATAATAACCAGAAATTTTTCTACTATCTAGATCAATATAAAAATTTTACCATACGAAGATTATATAGCCTATATAACAATACAACAATATTCCAATAGTACATATCATAAAAAAATTTCAAGAGTATATGACATACAAAACAATACAACATTTTTCCAACTATGCGCATTAATTAATATAACAATTTTACAAAACTAGTTTTCCACATTTCCTAACTTTCATTTAACAGCTATATACAAAGAAATAAGACGTCTTGAGTTTATACAACCATGGTTGTGGAATTAGCTACGTTTCAGAACATAGTCCATCTCAGTCTTGAAATGTTACCATTTCTTGAATATTAACACAAATTTAATCAACACTATATGCAATATAATACAATACAATACATTATATTCATATTTTATAAACAGACTATATACACTTATTCATGATTTAACTTTAAATTTTCAGGTGCATGGTATTTTCGTAATTTTGAAATATGCACTTTTTCTGACTTCTCTTTCGTATGATCGTTTGTTTTATTTATTTCGTAATTGACGTCAGAAATTTTTCTGAGAATTTTATATGGGCCACTAAATGTTGGAGAAAGTTTCCTAGTATTTGGATATTTGAACTCTTCATAAATAACTAAATCATTAGGACTAAACTCTACATCAACAAATCTAGCATCATAATGTATTTTATTTCTTTCATGATATAGTTTTGTTCTATCCACAGCTATTTTCCTCGCTTCTTCGACTGGAGGATAATTATTTTCCTCTAACGGATTTTGATAGGGTAGTGTGCCATACATTAAATATGCTGGTGGGAATTTAGTTACCGAGTGAGGTGTTAAATTATATTCTTGAGTTACTTCTTTTAACAATTTGGGCCATGGGACCCTTTTAGAAGATTTATTAACTTTACATCTTAAGCGTGTGACTATTGTCTGACCCAACCTCTCAACCTTACCATTTGTCTCCGGTCTATGAGCTGTAGTAGTGTCCAGCAATTTGTGCCTCTTTAGTGATTCGGTACTCCTGGTCTCAAACTTGACGATTCAATTTTTTTTTTTTTTTTTTAGCAGCAGGGCTTCTATAAGGTATTACTTCTCCGATATAACTCCCATTTTTTTCGCTATATATCCTTGTCAACAGTTCTTATAATATTTTTTTTATATCTCTTGGGTCGTTGAGTTTTTCCGTTATTTTTAAATGCTCGTTTTATGCCGGTAACACATTTTAAGATTCCGAGTATTCGATGAAATCCTGTCGGCTTGAAATATCTCAACAACCCAGTAACAAGAACTTTAGAATTCAATATCTTTATTAAAATTATAGGGTTTCTCTCTCTCTCTCTCTCCTTCGTAGGAAGAACACTGGAAGAACGTGTTACAAAGCTTCTAACAGGCATAAGAGTCCCGACTTTGGGGAACAACGATATTTAAATACGGGAAGTAGGAAGAGGTAGTGAACAGGCAAATTCCCCCAATCTCGTGATTTATGGGGTTTTCCAGGACCCTACTGGTTCTGTGCTTCTAGACAGAGGCGTTACTAAGTCTACGGGGAAGGTTAGTGTCTGGAGGAAAAAGGATGACGAAATATGGCATTCATCTTGAATCATTAAGTTTCACATCCGGACCTCCAGAACACCGAACACCCCTTTATGTGTACCACTGATATATATATATATTAAGAGAGCGAACTAATTGTAGGAATTGAAAAAAGAGCATGATTTGTCTGCATCGTTGCAACAATGAACACCAGTTTGGCTAGTTACCTGAAAAACCGGTTTTCGACGCCAACTTTTGCCATTGTTTAAGCAGTTACGTTGTTACAACAATAGAAATAAATCTAAGTTGGCGTCGAAAACTGTTAATTAAATTAATTTAGATAATTAACCAGTATTTAATGGTTTAATATTTGAAAAAATTATATTAACATCAAGTGCCATCCATTACAAGTTTTTAAAAAATATTTTAACTTGATTGGATGAATAGAAAGAATTAAATTACGATTGAAAATTTGAACAAGATAAATAAAAGAGAGTGTGAGCTAATAGTAGGAATTGAAAAAAAATTTAAAACTCAAAAAGTAAAACAAAACTTTAAAATAATATAAATGTTATTATGATTTTCGCAAAGCGAATAAAAGCGGGTTTTGCTAATGAGTGGTTCAAAATTAAGCATCAGGTTCTACTGTGTTTCACTGAATCTGGTTTACTCAGCTGTATTCTGCATTAAACATGCTCAGGTTGGTGACACTGGATTGATTTTGAATTGGAAACTTGTTACTAACGTGTTTTTTAAGTAAAAATTTCATGCGCATTTTTCTCATGCAGTTTTATTTTCTTTATTTAAATATTACTGTCATACAGCCTGCCCACTTCCACTCAACTCCAGCGAGTGAACGAGAGAAGAGGAGCTCAAGCGAAATAAATTGGAAAGAAAAAGATTATTCTTCTGTAAGAGATTGGAGGAGGGACTCTGGAAATTATTATAAGAATATTTCAAAGTTTATTATCAAACTGCCGCCCTCCGTCAAGAACCAGAGGTCTTAACGGATTATCTAGTAAAAAATAGTATTTGATTTTTCCATTGAACAGTGTTTATGATCAATAATATTATTAAAATGTTACAAAAGTTTAGTTGCTAGCTGTATTAGAGGAAATCGGTGAAACAGTAGATGAATCTTTTAAAATCGTTGAACCAAAAAAAGAAATTATTTTGAAATCCTCAGGATTTATAAAAGATAAGGAATTTATCCTGGACTTCCCTGCGACCATAGCCGTGCAACGTCAAAATGGAAATGAGTTGCATAACCTACTCTTATAACAACAAACGGAATGTGTAAATTCAACAATTCAATGTTGAAATTATTCCTTCATTAGATAAACTGCTTAAAGCTGTACAAATAATGGTACGTCATGTGCCAAGAAGAAACGAAACATGGGATCTATTTTTTGATTCCATAGAAAGAGCATTTAAGCACAAAAATGGGCAACAGAATTAAAATCCACACTTTTAAAGACGTTAATTGGCGAGAGAGTTGCCAATATTTTGGTTTACATTAGTGAGGACAACTAAGAGAGATTATAAGAAAGCATTAATTGTGAAAGTGTAGGAACCCTCTTATTTGTTTGCTTAGAAAGTTTTAAGAAAAATGAACGGCTCTCAGGCCATATGTTTTCCTAATCTTGCATGGTATATGGCATTATATAAATTATATTAGCATATATATTACATAAATATAATCTACAAAAGTAATTTACATATAAATATATTTAAATAATAAAACTAATTGATACTTCAATCAAATATACTCGAACAGAGCCGTTTATAAACTCTCCAGCGTCCTAAGTACTTCATATTGTTAGCCCCTACACGCATTATCTCTTGAGCACCTCCTTGAGTTCTTACCTTGCCAGTTTTGTTTCGGGTTGGATTTTTCTTACTCTTTCCTTTCTTTGTTTGTGCTCTTTGGCGAGTTTTTTCATTATCCACCCTCTTGTAACACTCTAGACTTATTCTCGGACCCTGCTAGAGGTGTGGGAAGAAGTAAAGGACGACTCGCCATGATACATTTTAACTATTTATATTCACACACTAATTCTCAACAGACACAATGCAAGTAATCAAATAGGATGAGATGTTCCAAATAAGATCCGAGGGATCTTAACTACAAAAGACGCGAATTCTGAGAAGATTTTTATAAAATTGATCCTACTTTTATGGATCAATCCAATACTCTAATATTTGATTTACAATATAACTCTGGGGACCAATCGTCACTTAAACTTCAAATATTAATGCCCGAACGCGCTATCAATGCAACTAATACCTGATCGGTAGATAGCTTTCCTTAGCGTCAGCTTCTCAATATTTCAATCTCCAGGCAACTCTGTCTTTTCATCTATTCTCCTTTATCTAACTCGCTAGCTAGAAAACTTATATTATATATATAACTGACTTAATCTGTATATATCACAGTTTCTTTTTCTAAAAGGGTTGGTTATGAATGATAGCCCAAAGATTTCCCAAGAGGATCAGTGGCAGGACGCGTATAGATCCATCACAACCTATGGACCCGCCGTGTCCTGGACTGGCAACTGACAGTAGTAAAGAAAGGATAGTGGCATGGTTTAGCCACTGACTACCCATCTTCTTGTAAATAAGTGCAGTAAAGTAATGAAATCGTTTGCAATTACAGTATAGAATACACATTATTGTATGAACTGTTTTCAACTTTTTAACTAACATCTTTTCATGGCTTATCAAACTACTATCTTTTACTTTTAGACATCCTTATTCTTTGTTGAATCAATGCCATTGTACTTGTACAACCAAAATTTTCTTCAATTTTTGATCGTAAAATCGTTAATGACATCAATGTAATATTTTTTCAGTGCATAGCAACAACATATTATTAAGCTTTTAGTTTTCACAGTAGATCTCATTTCAGACTTTACTCCTTCAAGGACAGAAATGTCTTATGACTTCTTCGGTGCTGATAAGATCGTCGTAATTTTAATTTTTTCTCTTTTTTCGCCCTCCAGTTTCCAGTCCTAGGCACGTGTCTAAGCGAAAAAGCATCTCTGTACTCATATATAAATATATAAGAATTCATAATCATTTAAACCCTTTACAGAAAATGGATGGAATAAACAAATTCACACATGAATAGGCACAAAAAGAGAACTATTTAACACCCGCATGCGAAATAGTCGTAAAAGAAAACGTGGTTCATCCAAACTATTAGTTTCTCTTGCTTGCCCAGAATAAATCAGAAGTTTTTAAATCTATCGTGTAGTCAAACGCACACACACAATTTTTTTGCCCCATTAAATAATTTTAGAAGACATTTTGTTGGTTTAAATTAAAACTTCCATGGGAGTTCAGTCTTTGATATCTGTTGGGGCTCTCGTTTAAAATCTCTTACATTGTCTTTTCCCCCAAAATAAATTTTTTATAATGAATTCAGTTTTGAGGCAATGGAATCGAATTTAATGCTTTGCTTAAAATTACAACGCCGATGGAAAAAGATTATGTAAACCCTTTCAAACAACATTTGATTAAATGATCGAGTATTAAAATAATGGAGGCTTCCTTCTTTCGGTTTATTTCCTATTTGTTAATTGAACAATATTTTTCAATGGACTCTATTTTATAATTTTTTTTGTAATTCGTTTTAAGGACTGAAATGGAGAAAGTGCAATTGAGGGAAGACACTTTATGATATGGAGGCGGTCATCTCAAGGACAGGGGACCAAGTTTCAGTTTGATAAGGCAAAAGATTTTAAACTTGTTGAAGGAAAAGGTTCTGAATTTGTTGAAGATGACGCAATAGAGGGAAGTAGACTGTTGAATTTGGAAGATGTATAAGATATTGGGATACACGTCTGAGACTCAGATGATATTGTAATTATTACGAAAGACGAAGAATTCAAGAAGTTTGCCTGTGTTGGTGTGGACGACGGGAGACAAACAAATGTTGAAGATTTACCTGGTATCACTTAAGATTGCGATAAGAATGGCTTAAGGCCTTGTGTAGATGGACATACAACTTTTTCAATTATCTGATAATTTTGAGTAGCTGAGATGAAGCGGAAAATGTTTTCAAAATATATTCATAATTATTTGAAAACAAAATAGC
This sequence comes from Trichonephila clavata, assembly GCA_019973975.1. Lineage (NCBI taxonomy): Eukaryota > Metazoa > Arthropoda > Arachnida > Araneae > Nephilidae > Trichonephila > Trichonephila clavata. The sequence goes on from BMAO01030138.1 coordinate 239,199, forward strand.
ATGTAAAAAATTATGGATGAGAAAAATTTCATCAGTGTAAACATGTGAAATGTCTCAAAACAAATCTAGAAACATTTTCGTGTTTAGCTAAAAATCTATAGCTTTATTCCACAATGTCTAATTGTCAAAGGTGGATTGCAACAACTTTTAACTCTCTTGATGACTGAGTCTTGATTTGTTAAATAGAAAATATCACTACAATATCTTTTTTCAAATATTTGTAAAACTCATTAAAAAATTCTTGATCAAACAATTCTTAAATAGCAGAAATAAGATAAATAAAGACGAAATATTATTTTTAAGTTAAAAAGTAAAACAGTTCTCTTTTTAAAAAAAATTTTTCAACATTTGAGAAAAATAGATATGTTTAATCGCATATCCAAATAATATTGTCAAAAATCTTTAAAAAAATACAAGAAAATACAAAGAGGAAGTTTATAAAAATCTCTATCCCAGATTTAATTACTTAAGAAATATAGTTTCCATAATTTTTAACATTCTTAATACTTTTTTTTGTGCTCATCGACGCCCTAAATATTAAAGGAACACTTTTGTTTGGAATAGAATCATGTTTAATCATTTCACATGTTTAATCATTTCACGATTCTCAGATGAAATCATATAAAATAAATTTTAGCAACATCTATATATATAAAGGGGAAAAGCGACTCACTCACTGACTGACTGACTAATCATGCGATATCTCCGGAACTGTTCAACCTACAAATTTGAAATTTGGTAGACATGTTCCTTTCATGGAGTAGAGATCAGCTAAGAACAGATTTTTTTTACGAAATTCGACCCCCAAGTGGCATTGCGGGGGCTTACGGGGCGTTATACAAATATTTTCATTTTTAAACTACTAGACGCACTGTCTTGAAATTTGGTAAGTAGATTCCTCTCATAAGGTACAGTTCCCCTAAGAAATGGGTTTTGTGAAGATAGAAACCCAAGTGGCGTTGAGGGGGATTAAGGGGCGTAATAGATAAATATTTCCGTTTTTAAACTACTATATCTAACTGCTTGAAAATTGGTATGCATGTTTTTTTTTCATGGAGTGAAATCCGCTACAAAATGGTTTTTGGAAAAATTGACCCCCAAGGGGTGTTAAGGGGAGATATAAATAATTATTCCGATTTTTAAACTATTAGACGCACACTCTTGAAATTTGGTAAGCAGATTTCTCTCATAGGGTAGAGATACGCTACAAAATGGGTTTCGTGAAAATCGACCCCCAAGTGGCTTTGACGGGGCTTAAGGAACGTTATAGATAATTATTTCCGTTTTTAAACTACTTGACGTACAATCTTGAAATTTGGTAAGCAGATTCCTTTTATACAGTAGAGATCCACTACAAAATTAGTTTGAGGAAAATCGACCCCCAAGCGGCGTTGTGGGGGCTTAGGGGGCGTTTTTGATAATTATTTCTATTTTTAAACTATTATCCGCGCAGTCTTTAAATTTGATAAATAGATTCCTTTCGCAGAGTAGAGATCATCTACAAGATAGGTTTTGTGAAAATAGCCCCCCAGTTGGCGTTGCGCGGGTTATGTGGCGTAATAGATAAATTTTTCCGTTTTTAAACTACTAGACCTACCTGCTTGAAAATTGGTTGCATGTTTTTTTCATGGAGTGAAATCCGCTACAAAATGGGTTTTCCCCAATGAGTGTTGCCGGGGATTAAGGGGTGTTATAACTTCCAATTTTTAAACTATTAGATGTACAGTCTTGAAATTTTGTAGGTAGATTCTTCTTATAGGGTAGAGGTCCACTACGAAATAGGTTTCGTTGAAATCGACTGCCAAGTGGCGTTACGTAGCTTAAGGAGCGTTATAGATAATAATTTCCATTTTTAAACTAATGGAAGTACAGCCTTGAAATATGATAAGCAGAATCTTTTCATGGAGTAAAGCTGCGCTATATAATGTGCTTTGTGAAAATCGACCCCAGGTGGCGTTGCGGGGGGTTCTCAAGGAGATCCATAAATAATTATTTCCGTTTTTAAACTATGAGACGTACTGTCTTGAAATTTGGTAAGCAGATTCCTTTCCTAGAGTAGAGAACCGCTACAAAATTGGTTTCGTGAAAATCAAACCACAAGCTTTATTTCGGGGGAGTAAGAGGCGTAATTGATAAATATTTCCGTTTTTAAACTATTATATCTGCTTGAAAATTGGTAGGCATGTTCTTCTCATGGAGAACAGAGTTCTTCTAACAAAGAGTAAAACAAAAATCAACCCCCAAGAAGGTTAGCGAGAGGTCAAGGGGAGTTATAGAAAAACATTGCTGTTTTTGAATAGTTAGACCCACGTACTTGAAATTTGTTAAGCATGTTTCTTTTGTTGAATAGGGATCTACTAAGAATGTATTTTACAGAAAACAACTACTGGGGGAGTAGGGGTTTACTGGGGCATATTGACAAAAATAACTCCTTTTTTCGAACTGCAAGGACTATAATAGTAGAATTTGGTTTGCATATTCCTTTTGTTAAATTGAAATCCGCTAAGAAAAGTTAGTTATATTAGAGAACGATTCTTAACGGAATTACGGAGGATATTGATAATATAAACTTCGTTTTTGCTCTATTAGATTTAGACTTAAAATTTGTCTTGCATGTTTATTTTACGGCGTACAGATCCACCAAAAATTGGTTTTGCGGAAATCCACTTGGTTATAGGGTTTACGAAAGAGCAAACATCATTCTATACTTCAATTTTAGAGATTTTTAGAAAATACAAATCAGAAGTCCTATCCTTTTTTATATCACGAGTCGAGAGTTACAGTTACAATTATATTTTTCAATATAATCGAATTCTTAATGATAGAATTAGATATCAATAATTTATATATATATATATATATCAACAGTATATATATTTATGAAACAGCGAAGCGGGTGTGTGTGGGTAACGGCAAGTTATATATAAAATACTCATGGAACTCTCAAAGTTATTTCTCCCTCAGGGGAGCAACAAATGACAGTATCGGATTCTGCTCAATTTTTTATCACAGAGACTCCAGAAATTTTTACCAATGTATCACCATTCCTTATAGAAAAAAGATATTTCTAGCAGTGCAGGGCCTGTAAGAAAGAAGCGCTCCGGACACTTGTTCCTTGAAGTGCAATCCTTAAAACAGGTGACAATTCTTGTAAATCTTAAGAAATTAGCTCACCTTGAAATAAACGTCGCTCCTCATGATAGCATGAATTTCTCATGTGAGGTTATATCTCCGGCGGTTTTTACTGAATGTATTCCCCGAAGATATTTTTGTGAATATGCTTGCACAAAATGTATGTGGGGTTAGGCGTATTATATATATATGTATATATACAATATAATGAGGATGGGACAAGTGCTGAATACAAAGTACCCAGTCCTGAGGTTTTCAACTCCTGACCACACACGATCGGTAAAAGTCGAATATTAACATAGCCTGGTAAAATCATACATTCCGAATTCGCTTCAGTATTTTAATTGACAACTCTATGGCTATTTTAAAAAACGTCTGTTAGGGCCCACCCACCTACCCTTGTTGTGGAAAAAAAGGCCGACGGGTAACAACTGTAGTAAGAACTATCGGTGCGTAAACTGAAAAAGGTGAGCATCTCGCATACTATAATCGTAACTGGATACAGATTGTGTGTGTTTATGACTACACGATAGATGTGAAAACTTCAAAGTTTGTAATATTATTTCAGGCATTATTTTTCGGTGAATAAAAAAAGGGATATTAGTATTGTCATATAAATATATTTATTCATATGTCTGTACTCATAAAGTATTATTTTTTTGACAAATATACAATCATATTTGTGAATTAATTGTATTCTAAGAAGGAAACAATGGGTTTATGGTAGCTTAAATAGGTTGTAAATGTACTTTATAAATTCAAATTATTCAAATTTCTAAAACACTTCCTTAAGCGTTGTTCCATACTTCGTCGTGCTTTCACTTGGATCATTTGACATAATTAAATAATTTTTTTATTTCAAAAAATAAACTAATGTTTTTGATGTGTCTCTTGAAAAAAATCTACATTTTAAAATCCCCACATAAAATCATAGGTAATTTTTTCAGAGACTTCAATCCGGCTTCAGTGTAGGCAGCTAAATTTTTGTGAATGAATTCGATAATTTTCTCCATACGTTGATTTAGTGAAAAATAAATAGCAAGCATTAGAATAATTTGTCCATTTTCTGCTCTGCATTTATCGCATAAATTTTCCAGATACATGGCTGATTAAACCCAAATGATTCTGCAGTATTTAATGCTGCATCCACACACATTCTCTATATAGTATAAAAAATGAATTATAAGGAAATGTGCATCTGCATACATATAAGACGCATTTGTTGTCTGTCTGTCTGTTCCCTTATAACTCAAGATCCAGACAACTAAATAACGTGAAATTTGGTACACGTACACAAAATTACATGGGGAAGGTTCTTAAACAGATTTCGTTCCATCCTAACCTCACTCTGGCCTCTTCCAGCCAAAAGTAATGCTCCATGTGCCTGTTCTGAGCCGTGTGATAATGAACCAAAAAAAAAGAAAAAGAAAATCCTGCAAGTGTGAAATTTAGCACGTAGAAGCTGTAGATCCTTATGCTATTAACCTCGAAGAGTGTTTTTCGAAATTCGCTTTAGATTTTTTTAAAATTCAATTTTTAAGTGATTTTTCAGCTAAACGAAGATATGACGTCATCAAACATGTAAGGTCTTAACTCTGCAAAAAGGAATGGTTCGAGCTGTTTTTGGGGGCATTGTAGCACATTTTACGGTAAATATATTTATTTATGGTTGTACTTATTCGTTTCCTTACTCTTTCTGACGGAATTTCATTTGTTCTTCGAAAAAATCGTCGTAAAAAATGTTCTTTCTAAGTTTTGTTTTACAGTTTGGCAACAGTCAACTTTTGATGTGTTATAAAGTATTTATCCTTTTCCGAAAATTCAACATAAATAAAGGCTGTTATTTCAGAACAGCTTTTTCAAACTAAATGATCATGCTATACGGTTGAAAGTAGACAAGGTGTACCGTTAAAGTGTACTGATGTTCAGGTAATGATTTAGTTCTAAGCTTGGTTGGATTGCGTGTCGAATCAGCCATTTGTCCCGCCAACGTGAGTAGGTGATACTAAAGCCTAGTCTTCGGATTAAATTTATGTATCTGTGTAATTTTTGTTTATGATTATTTATTATATACTTTTGTGGTTTGTAATAATTACATGTTGATTGAACAATGGAACAACTACACAGCTTGCAAAGCCATTTTTATTGTGTTGGCCACTTTTAAAGATATTGGGTGGATCGGCTCAAATGTATAGCTATCGCTAAGTGAAGTAGCTTGGCAATTTTGGTTGCCAAAAGTAAATGACAATTTCAAGTCCCCCCCCCCTTATACTACACTTTAACTGGGTGGATCCTAGCAGGACACACTTCTTGGCGACAAAATTTTTGTTCCCCCCATGTAGTTTTGTTATTTTTTAAGAGTCAACAATGCAAAAAACATTTGTACGTATTTTGGTACTAAACAGTTGTAAGGGCCTTGGGTTTGTGCAGTTGCTTTTCCTAATACTCGCTAACATGAATGTTGGTGGTATTATCAATCTTCGGATGTCCTTGGGTTACAATTCATCTGATTTTGATATCAGGCAACAGAAGGTAGTTGGCCCCAAAGTAAGTAAAGCTTGGAACTAAATCATTGCCTGAATAGCAGTACATTTTAACGTCTTGCTTACTTCAATCATAAAAGCTCATATCAGTACATTTAAGCGGTACTTCTTGCCCACTTCCAACTGCACAGCATGACCATTTGGTCAAAAACATTAGTATGATCACAACCTATTGGCGGCATTATATAAAACAAAGCACATGGTTGCCAACTCAGTGCAGACGACACGTAGGAATTTGTGGTTGCCATCTTAGTGAGTTATTAATAGAGTTGGCAATTGTGGCAATAATACATAAGTACCAAAAAAATCGTCTTATGACATTTCGATTCTTACATATTGTCGCAACATATTATTATTGCAACATTACATGAAATGAAACACATGGTTGCCAATTTAGTGCATATAACACATTTGAAATCAGCGTTGCCAACTTAGCGAGTTATTTTGAACGTTGGCATTGGTGCGATAAAATGTTAGCACCAACATTTCCTTCCATTGAAAAAGAAAAAGGGTTCTGCTTTTCCTAATACTTATGTATTAGAGTCACCGTAGTTAAAGTGGTACTTTTTTCACCAAAATTTGACTGTTTTTCTTCATATAACACATATAAGAATCTGTTATTTTGATATGGTGGAGCAAATTTTGTTGCGGTTATACCAATATGTACCCTTTTCTTTCTATTAGCAAACTCCATGTTTTTCCATTATAACAAAAAAGTAGAAGAATTTAACTAAAAAAAATGACACTCCATTCAAACTAATTAGGATTAACTGATTGTTAATGTTGTGATTTAAATTAGAATTTCTATTTGCATATAAGATCTTTGGACATGCTTCTTTTGTTCTGAGCAGCTTATGGAAGTTTCCTCAAAATAAAACCTTAATTTATCTATTTAAAGTAGCTTTTTGGTTTGGATTAATATTATAATTTTTACTATATGTAAGGTTACTTTTATATGTATTTAGTTTATTTCTTTTTCAATTTTAAATATTTAAGATTTTATGTTATGTTGTTTTTTTTTGGTTGTTCAGAACTGAGTTTTTAAGCGGAACAATAATTTGTGATGCTATTTATAAACAGAATCTTAGATCATGATTACCTATTCATGACATAAATATCCAAGGTTTTTCTTAAAATTTTCTTACAATCAATGAAACTACACCTTCACTTTTCGCCTGCTTTTATTCTCATGTCATGCTCATTTGTTTGTAAAAAACATTTGTTTGAAACACTATCGATGAACACGGAAATTATGGATGTGATTAAATGCTTATCAAAGTAATTTTCCTTCTACAAAATCTGTTCTTCCTTCTGATTGTAATTATATATACACATGCATTCCATACATTTTTTACTTATAAATGTTACGTGTTTTACATATCTATGCCATTTTCTGTCGTTGAAAATAAAGATTATTGCTATTCTTCTTTTACGCCATATTCAATGTTTTCTTCAACAAGCGGTAAGTAAACGTAATACTTCTTTGTTATATTTACTTTACTGCAAGCAAATACTCCAACAAATATCACATTACTTACTACATTATTACATTCCATTCCTTCATTCATAGGAATGCATTGTCATATTTTGCTACAGTCATTCCTATGAGAAAAAGGGGGAGTCTGGGAAAGAAAAACTGTCAAGTCAAAAAGCAGTAGAACATAAACGTGCAGCAGAAGCTCCTGATGAAAAAAGAGCAAGACTCCAGGCAGATCAGGTCGCCCCAGTCTTGCGAGAGCAGCTGAAACTCCATAACAATATCAAGTGCGACTCCAGTCACACTATCCCGTCTAGCTATGATGTTCAAGCACTTCTAGCCTACATGGCAGCAAATGTGCCAAGACTTACTCCAGATCAGCAGCAAGCCTTTATAGCCATCACTGAAATGATTGGAAGTGAACGCGGAGGCATTTTCATTTTAGATGCACCAGGTGGCACAGACAAGACTTTTATACTCAATTTGCTATTGGCTTTTGTGAAGACATGGCTGTGGCTGTTGCCTCCTCTAGCATAGCAGCAACTCTGCTTGCTGCTGGTCGAACAACACATTCGGCCTTCAAGTTGCCACTGGACTTGGCCAGATAAGACAGTGCCACTTGCAATATTTGCAAGAGCACAGGACAAAGACATGTTCTCAAAACCTGCAAGCTAATTGTCTGGGATGAGGCTACCATGAGTCACAGAAATGCTTTCCATGCTCTTTACAAGACATTACAGGATTTAAGAGGTAGCTCTGTAATAATGGGTGGAGCAACTGTTGTGCTTGCTGGTGATTTTCGACACACTTCCCATTGTAACACGTAACACACCAGCAGATCAGATCAATGCCTGTTTGAGAAATTCTTATCTATGGCACCATATCCATAGACTGCATCCTTAATGATGATGAAGCAGTACAATATTCTATTGAGTTCTTGAATTCCATCCAGACTCCTGATTTGCAAGCCCACAACTTGATTCTGAAAGTTGCTGCTCCAATAATGCTGATCCGAAATATTGATGCACCCAGGTTGTGTAATGGCACAAGATTAATTGTGAAAAAGCTGATGCAACATGTCATTCAAGCCACAGTACTCCCAGGGTGTGCTAAGGGTGAGGATGTCTTCATTCCAAGAATATCTATCATTCCCTCAGACAACACCATACAATTCAAGAGAATACAGTTCCCTTTGAAACTGTGCTTTGTCATGTCAATCAACAAGTCACAGGTCCAGTCTCTTGGGATTGCTGATATAGATTTGCAGACACCATGCTTTTCTCATGGGCAGTTTTAAGGCCTGCTCCAGAGTGGGCAAAGAGGAAAATCTTTTTGTACACACTCCAAATGGAACTGCCAAAAATGTTGTCTATCACATTGCTTTAAGACAAATGCACCCTTTTATTGCATGCAAATAAACAGTTTTGTACGCTTCTACAGAAAACCTTATTTTAAACCCGGGCAAAGCCGGGTACTTGCAGCTAGTATTAAATAAAATATAAGGCGATAATTGATGTTTAAATAAATAAAACAGGGAAATATAAAAATAAAACATTAATTTAATTGGTCTTAAATTTCTTCGTTTTTCGATTATTCTTCGCCGTTAAAATTTCTTCACTGCGCTATTTTGAATAATTATTTAAGCATATATTCTCGAATGTAATGAATATTTTTTTTCAAAAATATGAAAATGAAAGTGTGTGACAGTTCACAGAAAATGAATTAAACGAATGCACGACATTCCACTATTCATGTAACTCCAGATATGCTTCTGTTATGCTTGTAAATAAAGATAATTGGCAATCAACTTTAAGATATTTTGACTCAAATCTTCTCGATATTAACAAATTAAAAATAAAATGTTGCATTGAAATGGTTCTCATAACAATATCTATGGGTATTTTTAAGCCTCCTCTTTCCAGAAGACTCAAATATTTTGTCCCTTCAACTTTTTCTGAAACGAAATTGATATATTAAAACAAATATATATCTGCAATAGGATCATTCCAAATTTATGTTATGCACGCAATAACCGCTATGTACATTAAAAATTGATACTCTTCTGCATAAATATATCATCTGATTTATTTTTAAATTACCTAGGGATTGTCTTTTTCGAAGTTTGTATCAACTGTTCATCTATTGGGAAACAAAAAAATAACTACATAAGAACACAAGAGGGAAGACTAAGTATTACTCAAAACCCAGGGAAAACGCCCCACCTTTGTTCAGGTGATTTCTTTTTAGGGGTTGTATGTCGCAGATTATTGAATCCTGGCCAACCTGTTCAAACACGATTTCCGACGAAAGATGATAAAAGCCGAATGAGCGTTACATTCCTGAGCGTAACGCGTCATTCAAGTTCACTTTTCTGTAAAAAGCGTTTAAAGAAGTTATCACTTCAATTAACCACTGTCACAAAATTAAAAACAATATTTCTTACCCAGAAACTTCGCTTGTTTTTCTATGACGCATGCCAGTATCTGGAATTAGCTATGCCATTGCTGCAAAAAAAGAAAAAATAAATAAAAATACTTTTGAAAACTGTACTACACAGACCGGACTGTGAGTATTCCTGAAGATGTGGAAGGAAGTAGATGGGCTTGAGTTGATGATGTGGAGACTGCAGTTATTGAAGAAGAGGTACTTAGTATCTTCTGATTTGAAGGAAAAAAATACGGGTTTCAGACATTGCAAAGGTGGACAGATTATGTTGATCAAACCTGGATTGTTTCGAACTATTATATATTTAGTAACTCGACCATATGTTTAGGATAACTAAGGAATCATTAATTTGTATGCTTCTAAATAGGGGATAATTTTGTTAAATTTAATACCTTGAATTTGTTTTCCTATTTTCCATTCGGTGCATAACTTAGAATTAGGTGGATGGACTGTGAGCAATTGGCACACGTTGGCTCTAGATTCCAATCTGTAGAAGAATGCCCAGCAGATGCACATCTAGAGCACGTCAGTTGACCACGGCAGGAAGTTTGTCCGTACCTCTGACACTTGAAGCAACGTAGAGGATTTGAAGCAAATGATCATATTTTGCGGATTAAATATCCGCCTTTAGTAGTATAAGATAATTTGGGATTATTGAAGGTTAGAATTATATGCTTAGTAGGTAAATGTGCTGAGTCTTTTTACAGTAATTTTCCTGACCTGGGTAACACCCAGGTCAGAAAATCCTTTGAGAGCTGCTGCTTCTGAAGCACACAAAATGTCCTGCTCAGGTATGACACTTCGATAGAAATTCAGTGATTTGTGAGGAGTAACGGCTAAAGTGAAGTCTAAAAATATTTTCCCCAACAAGAATGATTTCGTTTGCAAAGCGGATTTAATTTCGATGAGCAAGTAAGTCACCGATCGTATTTTTTAACAGATTTTGGATTTCCATCTATTCTTAAAGTGCTTTCTGAATAGAAAACTGAACCTTTGGAGACATTTCTTTGTTCGGTTGCAACAAGATTAGAAACCGTGAAGTAGTAGATATGTCACCAATGTTAAAATTGGGAAAAACGAGACATTATCCTGGCACATCATATTTGGATCCAAAAGAAGAGAGACGATATTCATCCTGGAGTGCCTTCAACCACTACGAAGTCCAACAAGACACAGCTCTTACCTAGAGAACACTTAGAATATATAGTACTGCAGCATCAGGGCGAGGAACCGATGGGAAAACCGGCACCCCTTATCTATAGAGCTAAATATACAGGAATGTCTCCTCGGGGACTCCGAGGAAGTTTTTCACCAGCCGATTAGCAGGGGCAGGCTTACTCCTGACACCCATCTGCAGAGAAGCGGAGGTTGAATGAGTGAATGAGTGATTGTAAAGATTTCTGGCGTAAGGGCCAATTCTGGCTAAACTGCGACCAACAACTGTAAAGTTTTAAAAGCGTCTTTAAAGTATGAACATAATTAAAAAAGTACAATTCATTAAAATAATTAGTTTATGCATACAGGTTACACAATGTAAAATTTAAAAACTCTTACGAATAACGAGAAGTTTAAAACATGACACATTGAAAATCATATTCCTAACCAATTTCGTCAAATGCGAATTTAAAATGTAATGCTTTAAATTGCTCTAATTATTTTCCTCGATGTTTGGTTGGAGTCATGAATTGTAAGAAACCGGTTTTCATGTGAGGATCTATTAATTTCTCATCTTCATCCACATCATATAAAATCATATCCTAGTCTTCTAAAGTATATTCAACAAAACTTTTCTTCTCTCGGTTTATGGGGCGTCATTTTAAATTTGATTGCAGATCTCTTTTGTGCACTTTCTTCTATTTCTTGAATGTTGTTTAAAACTTTTGGAAATTTTAGATAGAACAGAAGGTTGACTAGGTTATGAAGTAGCAGCAGTCTCCAGTAAAGGAACAAATGGCTGAATTTCACTTGATAGTGTAAAATATTTATCAGAGGTTGTAGGAAATAGGCGTGTTTCTCTTGATAAAGTTCAAGCAGAGTTAGTTAGGTTATTGCCAGGGGTAGTAGTAATAGAAATGGGCGTAGGTAACTGAGATTCATTTTGTATGGTTGGTATTACTGAAGATGTGGAAGGAAGTAGATGTGCTTGAGTTGGTGAAGATGATGTGGAGACTGGAAGCATTGAAGACGAGGTACTGGGCAACTGATATGCAGAAGATAAGGGTTTCAAGCATTCTAAAGGTGAGCAGATTGTATAAGTTATATCTGTATCTGTTTCTGTAGTTGTGGATAAAACTGCAGATTTAGTAACTTGAGCATTTTTTGAGATAACTGAGGAACTATTAATTTGCATGCTTCTAAGTAGGAGATTTTTTTGTTAATTTTAGTTTCTTGTATTTGTTTTTCTATTGTCCATTCGGTGCATAATTTATAGAATTAAATGGATGAGGCTGTGAGATATTTGTTCACTTTGGCTTTAAGCAACAGTCCGTAGAGGAATGCCCAACAGATACACATCTAGAGCAAATACGTTGTCCACGGTAGGAAGTTTGTGAATGTCCGATACTCTGACACTTGAAGCAGCGCAAAGGATTTGGTATGTAAGGACGGAATGTATAGTTTAGGTATCCGGCTTTAACTTTTGTGGGTTGTCTTTTAAAAGTTAAAATCAAGTTTTTTGTTGGAATAACTGAAGTATTTTTATTGTTATTCTCCTAACCTGAATTACACTCTGATCAGAAAAGCCATCAAGAATTTGTGCTTCAGAGGTCGTCAACAGATCAAGTTTGGAAATTACACCTCTGCCGAAGCGATTTATGAGGACTTATTGTTACCGGAGAATCGAGAAAAGATTTGGCGAGTAAAAAAGGTTTCGTTGGTAGAGAACTAGTTTCTATTAGTAAATCGCCAGACCTTAAGCAATTTACATATATTTACAGCCACCCATTTCATTTAGTGCTTTGCGAATAGCAAATGGCGACCGTTCAGACACATCATCATTTGTCAAACAAATTACTAAATATCTAGAATTAGCAGCAATCTCCTCTATATTAGTTTTGGGTAAGACGAGGCCTTTACCCGGATACAGCATATTTATTTCCATAAGAAGATAGATTAAGTTAATTCTGGTGTGCCTCCACCCACCACGGATTCCAACAAGGGTGACAATGTGCCTGTCAAATGGAAACAACCAGGCTCGGCTCTTATCTAAAATACACCCAGAATATTGTACTACAACATCAGGACGAGGATCCGATGGTAGAACCGGGCACCTCTTATCTACAGCACCAGCCCTACAGCAATGAATCCAAAGAAACTTATCACCAGCCGATTGACAGGAGCGCGCGCGGGCTCACTCCTGCCACCCGTCTGCAGAGAAGTGTGTACCAAGGGGAAGGTAAAAAGTTATTCCAAGAATACCATTTTCTGCCTTAAGGGATGCCGCACGTGGCAAATATGCTGCATGCGGGTGGGGAAATCAACGGTCTTAGCGAGAAAAAAATAAATATTAGAGAAAAAATTGTAACAGTGATTCGTTTATAACTGTAGTCTAGACATGAGATAAAGAGAGAAATGAGAGAAGACGAAAAAGATCACTAGGGCACCTCGGGATCATGACACCCGTATTCATCCAAAATAGATGAGCCCCGTGAGGAGTAGGGGAAAAAGACCGAGAGGGAGATTTAGAAGGGGTAGGCAGAGGAAAGTTCACAAAGGTACCTCGGGATCATTATACTCTTACTCATCTAAAGGAGATGAGCCCCCTGAGAGACGTACAGAAGGGGAAAGGGGAGGAAAGATCACTAGGGTACCTCGGCATCGTACTCATCTAAAGCAAATGAGCCCCTGAAGGAGAACGTGGGCTGTAGGCTAAGTCAAAGGTTTTCCCAGAACACCATTTTCCACCTTATGGAACGCCGCAATCAGCAAACATACGGGTAGGGAAACCAACGGGGTTAGAGAAACTATTAACTCGCTTTTTTGTATGTCTGTCCAGGTTGAATTTTATAATTGAATTTAAACTAACTTTCCGATCAGCTGGAGACTTGAAATTTGGACCATTGCTCAGAAGCTGATGACAATGCATAAAAATAGGGAAAAGTTTTAGTCTCGAACCCGGGCCCCGATAGAGGCTTGTATGAGTGTCCGGGTGGAATTTTGAAATTGATTTTAAACTGAATTCCCGATGAGCTAGAGACTTGAACATTGGGTCAGAGCTCAGAAATATATGACAATGAATGAAAATGTGAAAAAAAGAGTTCTAGTCTCAGTCCCGGGCCCCCGAAGAGGCGGGCTCCGATTTCGACAGTGACCCCGTAACTCCGGAACTTACACGAATTTACACGCTTACACTCCGGATCTTACGAAGACTACCTATTGATTACACGGGCCGAGTTGTGTCTACGTATTCAATTTTGTCACTCTGGGATCAAAGAGGGGCCCCCAGGGCATCATGTTTTTATTAACTCGCTTTCTTGTTTGTCTATCCAGGGGGAATTTTGGAATTTATTTTAAACTAATTTCCCGATGAGCTAGATACTTTAAATTTGGATTATAGCTCAGAAGTGGATGACACTGCATCAAAATTGCTATAAAAACACGGTACATAAAAAATTTTTATTAAGAAAATGATCTATTAATTGCAGTTGTTTTAAGTAACAGTAATGGGCCTTTTTTGGCAAATTACAATAGAAAAATTAAATAACACTGAACTAATTTGATTACGGAGTGCTACGCACCAAGCTGTGCTTATTGTTGAGTAATATGGAATCCCCAAGATGGTGAACTAGAAGAAACAAATTGTCAGGAAAATAATTTTAAAGCATTGCCTTTTCCTTGTGTGTTTTGAAGTATTTAAATAGCTTAGAATATGAATGAAATAATTAAATATTTGCTTACTTTTTGTGGAGAACAACATCGAAAATGATGAATATCAGGATTTAAAAATATAGAATATGAGTAATTTAGAAATTCCAGAGAGGAAGTAAAAATAAATAAACTATTGAGAGAGAGAGAGAGAGAGAAAATGCGTTGCTTAAAAGGATAATTTTTTTTTTAAAAAACTAAAATTTCAAACCGAAAAATTTAATTTACTGTCAGGAAAAATAATAATTATTGATTTAGAAATGTTATAGGAAAGATCATGGATTCGATTCTTCGACTCTCTTTCCGAAACGATATGCCAGACAGCCTAATCAATGTTACGTGCTATTTCAAGGAATTTGATAAAAGAGTTCTCTTTCAATGCGAAATAAATATTCCCAAGCATATGATAATGATGCCGCATCCATGACGGGACCAAATCAGACAGTACCATGAGTCCAGATGACTGTTCTGGGAAATCTGTTGAATATTGTTCACATAGATTTTTGTTGACGAGAAAAGGACTCCTATTTCTTTTAGAGCAGCAAGAATAGCTGGATAGTCAAAAATATAAGCAGGTGTGTGTGTGTGTGTGTGTGTGTGTGTGTGTGTGTGTGTGTGTGTGTGTGTGTGTGTATCCCTTTGAAATCTTATTACACAATTCCTATAATTTCTTCTACCATCTCTATCAAACTCCATTACTCTGTGGTGACCTGTTCTTAGCCTAGCAATAGTCTTTGCTATAAGGCGATCTCGACTTATATTACAGATCGCATGTTTTACAGTATCGGGATGGGCATTAAGTCAATCGCGATCGATAGGTGGACCTCCAAGACATTTTACCTCCATGACCACCTGAAGATTAGCAGTCAGTAATTATTTGCCGAAATATTCAAGAATGGCTGACAGTATGCAGACTAAGTCTTTTTTTTTTACTATAACTACAAGAACTAATTTAAGATGAACATGTTCTATTTTTTAATGTATTTTGAATTGTTTGATAATATTTCATACTATTACATTTGTGGTACGTTTTTATGTTGGTATCGGCATTTTGCTTTAAACGCGGTCTTGAATGCGTAAGTTTATTATTATTACTGGAGTTATGTAGGTAAAACATATTAAGTATTTATTATTAAGTTAGAATATATACTGTAGACCTTTTTCTTAGCTCCCCACATCTATGTCCCCGGGTGGACCGCAGCCCCTTTCAAAAATTGGAAAAATAGCCCGTACGCTGGAAAAGTTTGCCAGTGCAATCTTTCAACCTCGACCAGTCACTGTGTCCTGCTCAAAGATAGTTAATAGGATTGGCATTGTTTGCAGATGCGCCGTTCTGCATGGAGCTTATTACACATAAAGCACCTCTTTGATTTATTGCAGGAATGACTAAAAATATTTTTAGCTAAAAAAATCCAATTATTTTGGAATCCTTATCTAGCAAATCGCACTTTTTTATCATCATTTCTTCCTTTCTTATGAATATTTGAAGTTTAAACGAAATTTGGCAACCCCAGTATATAGATAAATAAATAAAAGGAAGCAACAATGATCAACAATGTTCAACAACTTATCGCTCTAAAAAGCAATAAATAATTCTTTCAACAATAAGACAGCATTTTTCCCCGTCTATGAGTTATGTTATCTACATAATAATCTTATACTGCATCGTCCGTCGCGCAGGTTCAAAAAGGACGCGTTCGAGGTTTAGGAAGAGGGCTTCGCTCGGAAAATAAATTACAGTCTCCCAAAGATCACCCACTTAAGCTAATTCAGTGTAATATAAATGGAATTTCAAACTGTGCTGCGAGAATTAAACTAGATCAGATATTAGAGATAGCTGAGGAGCAAAAAGTTCAAATTATTGCCCTCTAAGAAACAAAGTTAAAGGAATCTCATAAAATCAAAGGCAAGGGCTATAATGTTGTTAGAAAGGATAGGCATATATTCTTGGATGCCTGGCTTTGTTTTATGACGACTTGCTAGGTCTTCCTATGCTAGTTTATGACTTTTTGAGGGTGAATAAACTCATAGATCTCGTTCAGCAGAAGCTAGACAAGGAGATAAGTAACAACAACAACAATAATGATATTAAATTATTGCTATCAGTTCTAAATTCATTGTTGATAAGTAAAAGACATGCTTTCTTAAATGATTATAACCATTGCATTATTCATGGAAGAAACTTTAAAGATCAATGTAAGTATACTGCATTTTTTGCAAATAATGATATTATTGCATAACTTTTTTTACATTTAAGAGTAATTTAATCTTCAATATTTCTCTCAGTTAGTATAAAATATTACAGTAAAAATTACGCAGCTTCGATTGTGAGTATACTGTGCGTTTCTTTTAACTATATTCGATTGTCGTATCGGCCACTTATACCACCCAGTTTCTTCTTGCCAAATCTGGTAAATCTCCTGATTTTTTTAATCAGTGAAGGAGAAGCCAGATCAACACAAGTTTGCGTAAAACGTTTTTTTAATTTTAACAGTTTTTCAAGATGCACTGGTGTGCAAAAATTAAGGACGAAGTCGAAAAATTAGCATATCAGCTGAACGAAGAGGCAGAGCGGACAGAAAGACCAACCAGGAGATTAAGTGAGGTGATGTACGGTAGCACATGCGCAGATATGCAGGTAGACGTAATGGGGGAGTGTCTGAGTAGTAAAGCATGTTGTCGGTGTAAGATTAGTATTTCTGGCAAAGAGATTGCACACCGTATAGCAGTTAAAATCACACCTAATTGCTGCCTCAGCGAGAAAGGGCGAATAATCAATCTGTTAGACGACATCTGGATGCTTTTACCCGAGGTCGAATCATTGGGAAGTTGGAGGAAGGTCGCAGTGTGACAAGTGTGGCTGCAGAGTTCGGAATTGCTCACAGCATCGTTTCACGACTTTGGAGACAATTTCAAACTACAGGAACAGCTATCCGGGGGTTCAGTAGTGGTCGTCCACGAGGAACCACACCCGCAGATGACCGGTATATTGCCTTACAGGCCAGAAGAAACAGGCGGCAGACAGCGGGAGAAATCGCTAGACACACGACACAGGTGACTGGACGACCGATATCGCGTTTTACCGTGGCCAGAAGACTACACGGTGGTGGTCTATTTGCATGACGCCCTGTACGGTGTGTACCTCTAACGCCTGCCCATCGGAGAAGGCGTTCTCTGTGGTGCCGGGAAAACCGGAATTGGAGAGACAATGAATGGGGACGAATACTCTTTACAGATGAGAGCAGATTCAGTCTGAGTAGCGATTCTCATCGCATGCTCATCTGGAGAGAGCGGGGAAGCCGCAATCATCCCTCGAACATCATTGAAAGGGACAGGTATGGAGGTGGCGGTGTTCTCGTTTGGGGAGGCATCATGCTTGGTAGTCGTACAGACCTTCACATCTTCGACACAGGTTCAGTCAACGGGACCCGTTATTGTAACGAGATTCTTCTTCCATATGTGCGTCTTTTTAGAGGCGCTATGGGTCCACAGTTCCTTTTCATGGACGACAATGCACCATGTCATCGCACATTAGCTGCCGAACAGCTCTTAGAGAGTGAGGATATTGAACGTATGGATTGGCCGGCACGATCTCCGGATCTCAATCCCATCGAGCATGTATGAGATTTTTTAGGCAGACGCTTGGCAGCTCGTACATTACCACCAGTAACGATTCCGGAGCTTCGATTGGCGCTGCAAGACGAATGGGCAGCAATGCCTCAACAACTCATTGACACCCTCATTCTCAGCATGGGCAGACGCTGTGAAACCTTCCTAGCAGTCAGGGGAGATCATATCCCCTACTAAAGACCAGATATTTCTTGCTGGACACCCATCACAGGGGTGTTTTGGCCTTTAGTCGCATTGCGCTCCATGCTACTTTTTCAATAAAGCTTCTTTTTATCCCTCTGATTTCTCTTTTAGTAAGTGTTGCTTACATTACTCATGTCCTTACGTATTGGGGATCTTACGGTATTAAATGTGTTGATTTGGAATGCTTTTGTACAAAGTTATATTGAAAAAACCGTCTCGTCCTTAATTTTTGCACACCAGTTTATAGGCGCAATTCCGCGCATGCATGGTACGTTTCTTAAATTGAACAGTTTTCCCAGAAAAGTTGAGAAATTCCAACGCGCATTTTCGCACATGGACAATACATTTTTATTATTTTAATAGTTACCGATTATTAGTTAATGCGATGTGAAAGGATAGTTCACGAGCTTGCGAGCTTTGTTCCATCAATGAAATAATAATTTTTGTAACTGATTGCATTATAAGCATTGTAAATAGCTGTGTTTTTAGTGTGGATTGATAAAAATATGTCACGTCTAAATTAAATTAATATTTTAAAATGCAAGCAAATGTATTTTCTGCTGGATTCTATATCTTTTGAGTAATTCGCCGAATTAAAGAAGAAATCAGGTAGATTTAAAGGGCCTGATATATCGAAATACTTCTGAAAGGAACTTAGATGTAACAGTTAAAGCAGCTGTTTTTTCTTATTTTGGTTTCGTTCTTTCTTTGAGGAATCTTTTTTCCAGGTAAATTAAAATTTTTATCCGCATAAAATTTTACAGATTGTCACAATGTCCAGTGATTCTATTAGAGAAATCTGACGGAATCATGAAAAAGTACGATGAGTATACTGAAAGGTTTTGTGTTTGGAAAGAAAGCGGTTTTAGAATGGTGTATGAAAGAAGGTTTGATTGGACCATCGTGTGTATGTTTAAAATCGGAAAACGTATGGAAAATTGAGAGAAAGAACGGATAAGAAAGTGAATGATGCTTTTGAATGGTCTTGCAGAAATCAGTCGAGTGTGGAAGAGGGTAATCATAATGTATCTAGGGGTGAAAGGAAAGGGTATTGGTTTGAATTGAGTAATATGGATATGTGTACCGATTTGGTTGGTGATGCGAAAATGGTTTGAAAGGTGCCCTCAGAAATATGCAGTAGCAGACTTGGGTGTTGGTTCACATACGGCTGTCCATTGGTATAATTTCTATAGAGAAGTATGTATAAACATATGTTTTAGTTAGGGATAGTTTCCAGATTGGAGGAGTGGATAAGATTGTTGAGGTGGATGAAAGAAAATTTGCGACGATGAAATATGCAAGAGGAAGACCCGTGAAAGGAAGATGGGTGTTTGGAGGTACTGAAATAAATTCAAGCAAATATTTTTTTAGAGTGGTTCCATGTCGAACGAGTGAATGTTTGCTTGCAGTAATTAAAGAATGGGTGTTGCCTGGTACCACAATGATGTCGGACTGTTGGGCTTCCTACAATTGCTTGGAAGATGAAGGCTTTTGGCATTTAAAGGTAAACCACAGTCTGACGTTTGTGTATCCAGTAAAAGGTGAGCATACTAATACCATTGAGGGCTTGTGGGGCGGAATCAAACGTTTCCTTGGAAGTACGGCGAATCAAACCGAGGAAATGTTTGATCCTTATCTGCATGAGTTTGTGTGGCGAAGTAAAAATTTTCACTCCGTTGAGGACGAGGCCTTCAAACGTTTCTTAGTGGACGTCACTAGTGCCCCCCTCCCTTTGCTGTAAGACAGATCACAAAAACAGCAAATTTTGCCGGACGAAGATGACGATGTTCAGTCAGGGGCATCGTCATCATAAATGTCGGGGCAAAGCAGCATTTTTTTAGGTAAGTGAAATTATTTCCATTTTTAAATACATACCTTTTGCAGCGATTTTCAGTTTCAAAACTTTAAAATGCTATTTTTTAATGATTTCTCATCCGCCATCTTTAATTTCGCACTCCAGCGTTGTGTGTTGTGGTAGGATTGCTACTCCAAAACACAACACGCAAAACGCGCCAAATTGGCGATTTTTCAAAATTTGGTGAACCAGTGGCCGATTTGACAGTTTCCCCAAATGTTTTTCTGAAAACTATCAGAACCTACTTTTGACAGAACTTCAAGAAAAAACTCCGGAACTAAAGGCTTCTCTGCTCAAAAGGAGAAATCCAGCCATAATTGTAAAAATGTGTCAAATGATATAAACAAGGAAGATCTGTTAAAAGTAATTTCTGAACAAAATCCTGAAATTGTTGTAGATGATGAGAGTATAAAGCAGTGTAGAGTTCACCTTACTTTAAAAAACCTTTCAGCATACAAGGCATGTTGTAATCGAAACTTAACTCCAAAGTTCATAAATCCATCCTACGACAAAGAAGGTTGAAGATCTATTGGAGTGCATGTGATAAAATGATTTTCTTATTATCAATAGATGTTTTAACTGTCTTGGATACAACCATAGTGGTGAAGAATGCAACAAATCAATAGCCTGTTTTCACTGTTCTGGAGAACACAAATGGAAAGATTGTTCAAATAGGGATGCAGTGGCTTGTATAAATTGTGTCCGTTTAAAAAGTGACTGTGTTAATCCTAAGCCCATTTCTGAGTGCTGTCCCTGCCATATTTTTATGAAGAATACCCAGTCTAGAATTAACTATGATTAGGTCAAATAAACAAGTTCTTAAGTGTGTATAGTAAAACCTACTCATTGTAAATTTGCGACACAGGAACTCATTTTAAATATGGAAACAGATAACATTCATTGTGCGCTGGTTCAAGAACCTCATAGCTACAGGAATTCTCTTCCGGGCTTTCCCAGTACTTATAGACTTTTTTATGATCCTAATTCTGATATCATTAAGGCAGCCATTATATTTCGTTCACGTCATCTTTCAACTTTTCTTGATCATAAAAATATATTTACAATACGGTAACTTTAGAAGTTACCGTAAGCACAACTGCGTTTACTCATTTATTATTTTGAATCTTCAAAATCATTCATTTCATAAAATCAGCCATATTTTTAGTTCCAAAATCTATATCGACTCACTTGGAGTATGGACTCCAATAGAAAATCTGAATTATGGTTTAGTTCCTATTCAGAGGCAAGAGTAAATAAGTTATGTGAATTTATTTCTGCCAACAGCTTATTTATTATCAACGGAGATTAGGGCCTACTTTTCGTGGAACTCAGGTTGCAACATATATTAATAATTGTTGGTTCGGATCTACTCCAGGATAATTCGAGTTAGTATTTTTCTGAAAATGTCCTTTTCTGATCATGTGATGATAGAATTCGAGTTTTGTCTACCCACTGTCCTACAAAATACATCAAGTATTCCTTTAGTAATATTAAATACAAAGAAAGCAAGCTGGTGTAGCTTTCGGAATTTTTTTTAACTCGAATAACACTTATATTGGAGACTCTTAGCGGTTGCACCAACAGTTCTTGCCTAAGTACAGTCGTTGAGGAACTTGGGGTGAAGAACATGGTACAGTCGTTGAAGAACGAGTTGTTCGGTGCTGCCAAATTCGCATCACTTTGGAACTGTTCCGTCGCACACGAGCTCCTACTGCGCTATAGGAAAATCCTCCTTCTCGAAGGCCGATAATCCTCGCCGTTCAAACTCCGTAAGTTTTTGGAATTTCTCTTTATTTCGTAGTGGAGGCATACTTAGGTCTCACTAAACGTTCGCCACTAACAAATAATCATTAACTATTTTCAGCGTCCCGCTACTGCCGTTTTTTTATATGCTTTCAGCAACAGTTCAGAGGGCGCTGCGTGCACCACTCATGCGCGGTGGCTCTGAAACTTTACTATCTTACATAATATCCTATACTTGACATTTGCTGCAAAGTTCGTATAATTCTGATGATTTCCTTACGGTGTTGCATTTTTTACAAACAGCAGTGTAAAAATAAATATCTTGAGAGTGAATATAGAAAATATTATAATAAAATGCTGATTGATGCTAAATGCTACTTTTGGAAGAAATTTTTCTGACCATTGATATGTGTGGGCTCAAAATGTATGGAAGAAGGTTTATACATATGGCGTTAAAAGGGAATTCAAGAAAAAAATTGAAATAACTGGTATTAAACTACCCACAGGAAAACAACCCCATTTTTAGATATCTGCCCTATTTGAAATGTTTTGGGACATAAAGAGTGTAACTGTGCTACTGAACTCTGAAGAAGAATTGGTACTTACGTATTAGCGCAACCTATTGGTGACATTATACGAAACAAAGCATCTTGTTTCTGATTCAGCTCGTACGATAAATAGGAAATCGGAGTTGCCAACTTGGCGATTTATTAATAAAATTGGCGATTGTTGCGATAATACGTAAGTCCCAAAATATTTACATTAAATGCGATTAATAGTAACCAAAGTTTATTCCACGGACTATTATTATAATCCTCATTACATTTTCATTACTTTTATCTTAATAATTGCTCAAATTATGAAAAATATTTAAAGGTAAAAAAATATCCCGAATATATGCAAAAAATTTCATTTTATATATATATATAAGTTTAATTACCATCAAATAGGCATTACAAATCTTTTCTCAAACTGAAAAAAATATATTTAGTCTAATTTCAAAAGTTACCAACTCAAGTAAAATAGCCTTAAACAAAAAATTTTAAAAAAAAATTAAAGTTAACTATTACTTAGGTCAACAAAGAAAAAAAAATTTAGTTACTTTTTATCAAATAATTATAATTAATATAAATATGTGTATACATATGATCACAATATTAAGTGGCAATTAATTTTTTAAATTTCATTTAAGTATTGTATTGTCATCCAAATCAATCGTGTGTATAAAATTTCAGTTTAACAGAATGCTTCAAAACGTGAGAAGAAAAAAAGTCTTTTAAAGTTTTGACCCAATTCAGTAAAAATGATGCCAAGGTGGCTGTATCTGTAATTCGTTGAATATTTAGTTTCAATAAATTAATTTTTATTTATTATAATTAAATTGTCGTATGGTCTCCAAAATAATCGTGTATATAAAATTTTAGCTCAACTGAGCGCCTTAAAATGTATTTTATTAACGACTAGCTGTGTACCCTGCCACGAGTTGCTGTGGCTCAGACTGGTTAAACAAAAGGAATGAGAAAGCACACATTTCTAATATGTTAAACTGCTTGCACTTAAGTATGTTTTTTTAATAAAAAAATATGTATAAAATTGTGTGTAACAAAACTGTTCTAAGCAGATTTCATTTTTTACGGAAAACTTAAAGTTATTATGGTTTGTTTTTATTCTTATATTATCAACCTAAAACTTTTTATGTTGTCTCCATAGTGGAGACCTCAACGCATTAAATGATTTTTTTCGGTGAAGAAGTTCTTGCAGTTTAGAAACAGTGGACCTTTTATGCCAGTAGTAATTCCACAGCGTCCATTCAATTCATCTTTTCCAGCACCGATAAAACTTACTGGTAAGAATTTAATGTTGACCATCTGTGAATGGAAGCAGGGAGCCAGTTGTATGTTAAATTGGCCCTATATTTTGAAACTTGGTATGAAGTTAGTTTCAACTTCTGCTGCAAACGATGTCATTTGGAAATGTGAAATGCATTTCTTAATGTTAGATAGGAAATGCTTTGATTCTGCAGTATATGTGGCAACAAAAGTTTTTAGTATCTCTGGTGGATTTTCATTAAATTTCTGGGCCTTGCAATAAAGACACACTTCAGTCATTGCCCTGATGAGAATATGCCGGCTCAAACTATAATCCTCAATAGGGTTGTACCGGCATGCAAGACGATTGCAATCATGCTATTGCTTAGTACGAAGTTGCATTTAATGCTGATATGCTGTTTCTTGTTGACGTCTTTCAGTCATTCGTTTTCCTTTCGTTGAGAACAGAGCAGATCTGATGTTGCAAAATGCTAATGCTGTGCTCAAAAGCGTGCATCGTCAAGTCTGGCTGCACGTTGCTCTTTTGCTTTTTCTGTGCGTACTTGAGCCATTCTTTGTCTATTTGGCTCGTACGCCGGATGCCTGTTCTTCCTCAGTTTGATGTGTAATTATTGTTTACACTACTTTTGCTAGGCGAGTATGATGACTAAGTTGGATTTTCTGCAAGGCATTATTTTTACAAGCTTTTATTTAACTTACAATGTATGTATGTATGTATGTATATATGTATATATATATATATATGTATGTATGTATGTATGTATGTATGTATGTATGTATGTATGTATGTATGTATGTATGTATGTATGTATGTAATTTGTTCGGGTGGAATCTTGCAACTCAACATTGAAGCTGATATCTTCAACCCATTGAGCTGAAATTTTGTATACACGTTTAGTTTGGATGACAATGCATGTTTTAACCATTCATATTATGATATTGCAATTAATTAAAGATATATTAATTAAAAACGTTAAAAAACGAGTTTTGGGCGCCAACTTCGATTGTCTGCATTGTTGTAATAATGTTATTGTAAGAACAATGACAAAAGTTGGCGTCGAAAATTGGTTTCCAGCCAAACTGGAATTTCATAACGTTAATTTGTTTTTGTTTCCTTTTCTCTGTACATAGTCGTAATTCTAAGAATTCATTTTAAACATCCGTTTATAAAACAAAAATTTCTATAATATTTGTGAAAAACTTAATTGCTTTTATTTCGTTATCATTATTTTAAATGTATTGCTTTAAATTTATATTTTTTAAGTAAAGCAGTATTGTTTTTTATATATCATTAATCAAAACTTTTCAATCGTTAGGTATGGATTTCTTAAAATTATTAGTTTAGTACCTCATTTAGAATAATTTAAATACACGAACTCACTAAAAACCAGAAGCAATACGTAGCAACAACACGGACATGTTGTTGACAAACAGACAAAGCACAAACAGAGAGAACAACCGACTGCTCCGAGCTTTTACACTGGTGGTGAAGGTCGTACGACTCCTTTGTAACAAGAGTCGTAATTGGTTGTAAATGCGCGCGAGCAATTAGATTACAGCTTACATATTTAACTGCAACCTTGAAATACCACGTAATAATAATAAAAAAACAGCTCATGTTTTCAAATCTTATGAATTATTTTTTTTAATGGAAACTTGATGTTGTGTTGTAGTGACAAAAACGTTTCTGCTTCAGCGTGTGTACCACCGAGTTCTAAAGATTAGTTTTTCTTTTATTCTTTGATTATCTGCTCTGGGAGCATAAATTCCAGCCTTCGAAAACAGAACGTTTTTTTTTATTTGTTCGGGAGATCTGTTATTACTCATCACTGGCACTGGCGTATTCGTAATCTTACAACTCAATAACATCATGAGGAAAACGGAGACATCAACACAAAGGAAGAGAAAGTTAGAGAAAAGAAAATTAAAACGGAAAGAAAAACTTGCCACCGAAAGCGATGACGCGAAACGCCAACGACTCAGCAAAAGGCGTGATCAGGACAATAGTGAAACACACACTCGACAACAGTTGAAACTTGATAAGGCTAAGCAACGCATGCAACGGTTAAGAGCAGCGGAATCACAGGAAGAACACGACGCCCGAATTGCAAAAACTCGTCAACACATATCAGAAATACAAGAAACCGAATCAGTTGAACAGCGAGAGATTCGTTTGAGCCTTACGAATGCATAACTCTCAAGTTAGAGCAGACGAAACTCCTGAACAACGAGAGGCTCATTTGAGCGGTTCTGGTGGAATCTTGCAACTCAATTTTGAAGCTGATACATTCAACCGATTGAGCTGAAATTTTGTATACACGTTTAGTTTGGATGACAATACATGTTTGGCCATTTATATTTCAATAATGCAATTAGTTAGAAAGATTTTTTTTCAAAACCTTAAAACGCATAATTACTTTACCCTTGTGCGCTGTTTATTCCGCTATGCTCGGCAACGCAAAATAAAGAACGCAGAGGGCATTTTTTTTTTTTTTGACGTTTTTAAAACAGCAATCTAATTTTTTTTTTTGAACTCAGACAAAAAATAATCACAGAATTGGAAAGATCATTTATTTCGACATGATGCGTTGCAGTTTTTTTACAAAATAATAGTATTTGTATTTGTTACGATTTTTTTTTAAATGAGTCAAAATTGACACACTTTTATGAAAATGATGTCTAAATTGTTGCGCATGAATTTGTTTCGTTTAAATGAATCGACATTCCGTACTAAAACAGCTCTTGCCTGACTATTTTAGAATCAGTCATTTAAAAAATAAAACACCAAAAACTGCTGTTTTTTTTTTAAGTTTAGCTAAAGTCTTGCTGCAAGACTGTTCGAAATTAATCGGAAAACAACCTAGCAGCAATGATACGTTGAATAAGATGAACAGTTGAGAAACTAGTCCAGCAATAACTAAAAAGTAAGAAATAAATTAAATGTAAAAAAACTTTTTTAAAAATAAGCTTTTATTTAAACGCGCTTATAAAAGAATAAAATAAACTTTTCTCCTTTAAAACTTTTTTACTATCAACTTTTAACGTCATTACACAATTTTTGTGAGATTTACCTCTGCAGATAAACAATTAAATTAAATAACTTGATCAGATTGATTTTAATCTGAAAAATTTTCAAACTAAGTAAATAAGAGTACTTTAATCTTGCTACGAGCTCTTATATCATATAAATTGTTTAATGACGTTATAAATTGATAGTAGGAAAAGGTTTAAAAGAAAAGTTTCTTTTATTCTTTTTAGCGCGTTTAAATAAAAGCTTATTTTTAAAAAAGTTTTTTTACTTTTAATTTAATATGTTCTGAAGCCGATTTAATGCACTTAATAAAAAAAGAAAAAGTTAAAGCAAAAACATATGAAATTGCAAAAAATTAAAAGAGGAAAAAACAGGAATAAAAAGAAGAAAATAAATATTTGACTTCAAACATAAAATAACCAATTTAGCCCAACTCCAACCCAATGAAAAAGAGAATATTTCATTCCCCTTAAACAAATCACTCCAAAGACGTCAATTTCACAGTATAATTTAAATTCAAATGAACAGTAATTGACAGAGTTCAATTTCCATCAATTTCACTGAGAAATAAGAAAAGCAGCTAAAAAACTAAGTGAAAAACAATGAGAAAAATATATACTCGCATAAAATCAACACTACGGTAAAAGGCACAGCTTACACTAAATACTAACACAATGTAGTACAAAATAATCAAGGTGGCTGCTTATGTTCAAAATGCCACCGACAATGGGATGTATAATTAATGTGACACGAGTTACACTTGACAACTAAATCAAATTTGTGCATTGTTTACATCATTGTCTGCCTGCTTTCTTTCATCTCCAACAGTGTTAGGGTAGAAACATAAAGAGAGAGTGAAGTTTTTTTCGAATTCTAAATTTGACTCGCATTTGCGAACATTATAAACAAAGTTCAAGGTCTACCTTCAAAATTGAGCAGCTTATAGGTCTAGACATGGATTGCTCCTCACATGGAAAACTATTTGTTGTGTGTTCTAGAGTAGTTGGTGATGGCAAGAATGAATTGAATCCCACTTTGGAATTTCTACTAGCATAAAAAGGTCCATCGCTTCTAAACTGAAAGAGCTTCTTCACCGCAAAAAACAGCTTAATGCATTGAGGACTCCACAATTGAGACAGCGTAAATAGCATTAGGTTCATAACATAAGGAGAAAAAACCGTAATCACTTCAAGTTTTCCGTTAACAAATAACAATTGAAATTGCGATGACATTTGGCGATGTCTTTTGATTTGAGGTAAATGGTTGACGGAAAAAAAATGTAACCTCCAAAAAATAAAAATACATTAATTTATTTTAGAATTACTGAAGAAAGATAAAAGGTGGAAAATTTTATATCAGTGTCAACGTTATTAAATTACTCGTTTGTGACGTCACGATGTAATATTTTAATCGAGCTAACTTTGGCAACGAGTTAAGAAATGTTGTTGATAGAATTCTCGTGAAATAAAATGGTGAATTTGTGCTGTTCTTACGATTTTTGCGTTATCTTACACTATTAAAATTCGAAGGTAAACAAACGTATCTATGTATCTATCTATCTATCTATCTATCTATCTATGTGCGTCTATCTTCTCACGAACAGCACCACGCAGAAAGTCGCGGAAGGTACCAAAAGATCGGGAATTTTCCGGGGAAGCCGTATTGCCTATTTATATTCCGATATTGTAATTAGTTAAAAAGATATTAATTAAAAACCTTAAAACGCTGAATTGTTTTACTCCTGCCGGTTGCTTACTTGGCGGAACTTCCCTTCCGTTTCGGCCGAGCGGTAATCTTACGTTTTCCACCATATTAAAATTGTCATCCGATTTTCGGTGTCAAAATTAGACAAAAAATAATTACAGAATCGGAAAGATCATTTATTTCGCCACAACACGGTGTAATTTTTTTTGTAAAATAACGATATTTTCTATTTTTTTCGAATTTTTTAAAATAGTGTTAAAACTGATGCGTTTTTATGAAAATTATTTCTAAATCGTTGGGTATGAATTACTTTTCGTGTTATTAAATCGATATTCTACAGTAATTAACTTCAAGCCTTTTTCTTTTAGATCCATTCATTTAAAAAATAAAATTCCCAAAACTTTTTTTTAATAGAATTTTTAAAAAGTAGTCTTAATTTTTACTTCACATTGAATAACTTCGTCATTTATGAAGATAATCTCACAGAACCTTTTTTCCGTGTGTACAATAATATTATCCGTAACATATACGAAGATTGAAAAAATTGCTTCAAAATTACGGATTTTAAAAAACATTTTGTGATTTTCGTAAACTTATGTTTTTTTCTGAGAAATAAATTAAAAAGTAGTAATTTGTACATTTTTTATTTCAAAGTACGTTATTTTTGCAAATAGTTGGTGATGTTTGAGAGCATTAACGTAAAATAAAGGTAATGATTTTTTAAAATAATTTAAAATAGGCGATTTTACATTTAGCCAAACATTGGTTAACTGTCTGGTGGCGGAGTGCTGATAGCTCCCGCTACACTCAAGACTATAACTGCAGCACTGCCGTGCGCGGTCAATATGAAGGATGATGTCCGCCTCGTAGAAACCCGCCGGTCGTTTTTTTCATACTTGTCTTAAATTTTTTCTCCTACTGGACATTGCGTCGCCACACATCATTACACACACTCAGACCCCCATGGGCAGCCTTTTTTGAGCCAATATCCTCATCACTACTACATCCAAATTGGAAAACACTCTCTTCCACCAGATTCCAAAACCGAGCCGCCAAAGATCATCGCCTCGAAGCCCCGCCTACCGGCCTGATCGCCACTCATCCAATTGCTAAGCTCCATACTATCCAGCATAAAAATGCAACTTAACCAAGACCTATACAGAACTTTTTCTAGCCAGATAAGGGTCTGAGGGTTCCCAGAAACCCATGAACCCGAAATTATATCCGTATTTTTTTTTTCCCCCTTGAAAAAGGTTTTTTTCTGATTTTTAATTTTTTTCCCCCGGAAATAGTCAGTTAAATAGACAAAAATTCCTTAGGCAAAAAAAAACCTATGTTCATATTATATATTCTTTATTATTAATTTTTTTTTTTTAAATATCAAAAATCAATAAATTTTTTACAATACATTTAAATGTAATCGTGAATCGAAATTTTTCAATCGTTATGTGAATATCGTTATGTGACAATCGTGAATCTGGCTGCTCTGGCTTACCGCCATTTCTAAAATATTTTTGAATTTCTCTGGGCAAAGAAAAAAAAGCTAAAACATTTTTTAGCATTTCTTGGACAAAGAAAAAAAGATAAGTACTCTCTTTTTAAGTTTTAATTAATATTTTTACTTTGTTTGATTGTTTCTGTTTTAGTTTAGTTGTCGATTTTCAAAGGAATTACTCAAACCTAACGTATTTATTTTTAGAGTATAGTGCAAAACTTTAAATTCATTTTGTATGTGTCTTTTTTAAAAGTTAAGCTGTTAAGTTTTAATTAATATTTTTACTTTGTTTGATTGTTTCTATTTTAATTTTGTTGTAGGTTTTCAAAGTAATTCTTCAAACGTAACGTATTTATTTGCATAATATTAGATCAGTGATAAACTTTAAATTGTTTTTGTGTATGTCTTTCTTAAAAGTAAAAATAGGTGCTTGAAACTTTATTTTGTAGTAATTTATTTAGCATGTTTTAATGTTGAAAATCATTGCATCGTATTAATTCAATTTGTAAATCAGGTCTAGCTCTAAAGTTTTAAATAGTTTTTTCCCCCCGCTTTGTTTTGATTGTTTTTCATCTGCAATGCCTAAACGGAAAAGAAGCATTACAGGTGATGCTGCCCGTAGAAGGCAGGCAATTAGAGAAGGCAAAAGAAGAGCCACTGAAACTGAAGGAGAAAGAAGTCACCGATTGGCAGCCATGGCACAACGTGACCAGGAGAGAAGGGCGGAGGAAACGGAAGAACAGAGAAGTCACCGACTGTCAACCATGGCACAGCATGCAAGAGGACGCCGTCTGAACGTCACTGAAGAACAAAACTTCCTTCAGATACAAACTTTTTATGCCGCAAGAACCTTTCTTTACCCGGTTGTTGAAGAGCATAACTGTGGAGAAATGGGCAATATTTGTCTGAAATGTGGGGGTTTGTATTTTGGGGCAGAAAAGAATGTCAGAGGAGCTTACAAAATGTTATTTCTAAAATTATAAATCATTAATAGTTGTATGAAATTTTTTGATGTGTTGAACCCATATTTTCCATGTAATGTTTACAGTGTAATTATACTTCAAGCATTCTTTAAAGTTACGAAAGTTATTTTAACTTCAAAATATTTTTTCCTTCGTTTTATGAAACATAATGTAATTTTGTAATACTTTTTTTCATTTATGTATCACATATAAAAGTATTTCTTGCATGTGAAAAATATTTTACATGTATAAAATAATGAAAAAAATATAATTAACAAGTTTTTGAATTAAATACCTGCATATTATCTTTGAAAAACATAATAAAACTGATAATCTTTACTTTTTTTCTTTAAAAAAAAGGGTAGTCTGAAATTTAAAAAGTTAAAATAAATATACACTTTTATCAATGTACATATGTGCGTTAGTATTTTTTGATTCTGAAATTTAAAAATGTAGACATTAATAATGCAAGATAAGTGTATAGATAATTAACTATTAAAACAGTTTTTTATGTAAACACTTATTTTGTGTATTGTGGTGTGAAATGTGGAACAGGGTCCTCGCCCCTCACTCTGGAAACTGTGCTTTAAATATAATATTCAATGCACAGGCTAATGGTTCCACACAATTTTTTTTTTTTCCAATACAAAGGTAGTTTTAAATGTTACAAAAATTAAATAAATGGATACTGTTATTATCAATTTCATTTATCATGTTTTTTTAACTGTTAGAAAAAAGGTTTATTCAGTTAAATAAGCATAATTTCCGTAGAAAGACTAATAGCAATGTTCATCAATTATATACTTCATTATTAATTGCCAGTCTATTTCCCGAGCCTTGTAATACTTCAAGCATTCTCTCAGGTTACAAAAGTAATTTTAATTTCAAAGTATTTTTTTCTTTGTTTTACTGAACATAATATCATTTTGTAATACATTTTTTCATTTATATACCACTTCTTACAGCAATATTTATTCAATATGAAAAATATTTTATACACATATGTACCATAATAAACAAAACATAATTAAACATGAAATAGCTGCATGCATGTTATATTTTGTTACTTATTATATTGCTATTTCATAACTGTGTCATGATTCACAAGCTCACTCATTTTATATAATTATTATAGTTTTTGATTTCATTCAGGAAATTTCATACCACTGAATTCATTACCAATAATTTTATGAATTCTTATAAAAAATATTTCTTGAATATGTGAAACATTTTTTACACATATGTAAAATAATGAGCAAAACATAGTTAGCCATATATTTTTAAAAAATAATATAAAACTGATTATCTTTATTTTTTTTAAAAATTTAGTTTCAAAAAAGACACTTTATGAATTTCATTTGTCATTTTGTACGTTTTTTTTATCAATGCACATATGTATGCACTCGGTAAAAGCCCGTGCAACGCCGGGCCATGAAAGCTAGTTTTAGTATAAATTGGGTTCACGACTGACAATCACTACACATTTTTGGCATTATTTTGCAGCCAGTCTAATGTTATCGTCTAAACTTTTAGAAATTTTAACTATTTCCTGCAAAAATACATAACGTACTAAAGTTAAATTGGTACTTTATATATAAAATTATCTGAAGCAGATAACCCAAGCTTAAAAATAAATTGAAAACGAAAATACAATACACCCAGCACTTTTTTACACGAATTTTTGTTCTAGCACGAATTCCTCGTTTTCCCCTCATTCTAATTTTGTCAGTTTAATCAGAAAATTGTCAATTTATGCCCACATATGGGTGAGTCACTTGATCTACTTCATCGCTTGTTTACTTTATATTCTTGAATTTCGGGGAATACCCGATTTTTATAATCACTTTTTTCTTTATATTTTGTTGTACTCAATAGCATTTCGTTCTTCAGTATAATTGCATTTTATGCTAGAGTGTTCAATATTTGTAGGATGCAATAAACAAATTCAATAAAGTTCTGAAAGTTGATGTTTAAGTTAAAGTTTTTTTTTTTTTATATAATTCGATGAGAAATTTCCAGTATAATCAAGGTATTATAGCAGCATTGAAAATGCACCACATAAAACAAATGTTTAAATATATTTTAAACTCAAGAAAGAAATTTGACTGTTGTGGAAGCATGGAGAAAGTCTATAATTATGGATAATATTACACGTGCTTTTTTTGCTGTCAAACAGTTGTGCCAATTAATTTTAAGGCCAATCGATTTTTGACAGAATGTATCAAAAGTGGAAGTTTCGTAGTGCAAAAATCAGTTGTGTGTTCTGAAATTATATGGTACTTTTGTATTATCGCAACCTATTGGCGACATTATATGAAACAAGGCCCATGACTGCCAATTCAGCGCATACGATACATACTAAATTGGGGTTACCAGCTTGGCAACGTTGACGATTGTTGCGATAATACTCAAGTACCATTAAAACTATCAAATAAAACTGGTTGTGTAAAGATTTTAATAACTTGCAAAAACACTAAGTAATTTTTTTTTGTAATAAAAAAGATTTGTTTTTGTTTTGTAAATATGTTATATGGATTTCATTATTACTTTTTTGTGCACGGATGTGGGAAAAATTATTTTCTTAAAACTATTTTATCTTTTTACGATTTTCTAAAGAACCAATCTACCTTGGGGGAAAATCAGTCAGGCGTACTAACGTTAATTGATGTAAAAAAGATTTGAATTAACTTTATCAATGTGTAGGCATAATTAAAAAACAATAATTACAATCTTCGCTTACTTAAGAGGCACATCATTCAGTTAAAATTACCAGAAAAGTACTTTTATATTATGTATGCAAAACGACGTAAGCATTGAGCTACGAAGACCTATTTGAATGTTTCAACGATTTTAATCTTAGAAAGCTATCGAAAACAAAATAAGGCTCAATATTTTGATTAAATCACTATAAACAGTTCCAAAATACAAACTAGAAAATCTTGCTTTTGCCATTTGTATTTCAATTGTAACATCAAATGAAATTTAAGAAATTAGGACAGGTTAATAACATTGTGACAGATCTATACGCATTTCTACAAACTTCTTCTTTTTTTCTTTAAAACAAAATATTTATTTCAACCAATCTTCATCGAGAAACCAAATGTGATTTATGTAAATGAAGAATATTATATAAATTCGGTTTTCGCAAGTTGAAAGAGAGTGAAATAAGAGGTTAAGTTAATTGAAGTAAAGTGAAAGAAAGGAGGAGAGCAAGTGATCTATTGACACGTAGTTGTTGGACAAGCTGAAGTTGATACGTTTGATGTGTGCAAGTAGAAGTGATTAGGGAAGATTGAAAAGTAGTGGAATTAAAGATTACAGAGCGTGGAGCCATCGTCATTTGATCAAGCCAAAGAAAGTGCCCGAAGTTTCCCGTGAAGGATCCAAAGCATTAAAGATTCAGGTATTGTACACTTGATTAAGTAAAAGCTGATTATTAGTGTGCCATGTAGTTGTAAATTAGCGTATTTAAGCCGTCTTAGATTCAGTTGGGGATCTGTAATATCATCCCCGCATTAGAGTATCTCACCTAGGCCCTCTACCATTGTTTATATACCTTAATTAGAACTGTGTTGTGTCTGTTTCATAATCATTAATAAGAATTAATAAATCAAATTGGATTGGAATAATGCCTGTGTATTATTTAGTTCCTCCTACACATCTAGCCGGGTTTACAGATATACAGGAGGGGTCGGATGTAAGGGGTAACCAGAGGTTACCATAACATCTCTTGCCGTATGGTTGTTGATATAGGAGCCAATGTGTCTATAATAAGGGAAGTTTTAGCTTAAAATTCAAAAGTTAAGATTATCTAGACGCCTCCCAGCGTTTCCTTGCAGACAGTGACGGGTGACAAGATTCGTGTGCATGGGAAAGCTAACATCTCTCTAAGGTTTGAAAATATTAATTATGCCCATACGGCATATATAGCAGACATTACCGATCCCTGTATCCTGGGAATGAATTTTCTGAAGAACAATAACTTCAAACTGGACTTTGAAAATAGCAATATGCATTCAAAATTTAAAGACATTACTTTGTTTGGCTTATAAACTCAGTTTGAATCCAACCAGAAAATTATAGCAAAGACTAACATTTCATTATCCCCAAGAACTGAATGTATAATACTCGGATTAATAGCAGAAAATAGAAAATTCCGATTCGGCCTACTTGATTATCCTGATTAACACAAAACCGAATTGATACGGGAGAGCATCCTCCTCTTAAGCAGCACCCCCGACGACTACCGTTTGCTAAATAAGTAGTCCAAAAACTCATCAAGAACATGCAAGAAAATGATGTTATTTAGCCATTGTCAAGGCCTTGGGCATCTCCAATCGTTCTGGTCAAGAAGAAAGATGGTTCTACTAGATTTTGTGAGGACTATCGTCGGTTGAATGACGTTACTAAGAAGGACAGCTACATTCTACCAAGTATAGAGATGACACGCTTGACACACTTGCCTTCAATACCTAGTTTTCTACCCTAGATCTTAAGAGCGGGTATTAACAAGTTGAAAACCATCCAGAAGATAAAGAGAAGACTGTCTTTCTTTTGGACTGTCAATTCTTTTGGAAAATATAAAATATTTTTAAGATGGAGTGTTTGAAAAAATTCCAAAATTTGATTAAAATTTCCTTAAAAATTTTAATTTTTGTAAATTATTATGTACATAACTTATTTCTAACTGTATTTTTATTATTGTGAAAAAAAGTGAATTTAAAAATGTAAAAATATAAGGAATTTTTAGAAAACTAAAAAAAAAGTTCTCCGAACGTAGTTGGATACCTTAATTGCTCAGAGTCCCCTCAGTCCCCCTTCCTTACCAAAAAAGATAAAGCCACCTTTCCCTAAGCCGAATACATTTATCCCGGCATGTGATAGTCAAAATTCCCGTATATACGCCACAACTCAAACTTTGAAACACAGCAAAAAATAATAGTTGGAAAAAATATAAAAAATATGGCAATAAAAATGATGCCTCACAAACACCGTAAAAGTGAACCTCATCAGTACTCATCAGACGAAGATTTATCAGATGAGGACAAGCTTATATATGACGTCGAAGAAGAGGAAGAAGAACTAACGAAAAAACGCTGTTTTCCCTGACCAAACACAGGAAGTGACATTTTTCAATTATAATTGGTTGACATTTTGGGGAAAATCCCAACCAAAATCTATTTGCTTTTATTTTTAAAAATCACTTTTTACACACAATTTGAAATACTTTGAGCATCATCTGACTTTATCAAATTATCTATGATTCAGTGCCCTTGAAATTAATTACTTTATACTTTGTGAAAACCATGAAAACTTTTAAATTATTTATTTATTTATTATTTTTTTTTTCAATTGAAACTTTATTGAAAAGATTTGAGCATAGTCTGACTTTATCAAGCTACGTCTGCATTAGAACCCGTTTTCAAATTGTAGTATTTTTTAAATCATTGTTTGGCACAACCCAGCCTAACTTGGCTCTTGTGCCATAAAATCAAACAATCAAATCAAATCACATCAGGAGAGAAAATTTGATTCCTCAGTTTACAGGAGACTGTGTGCCTCGGGATCGACAAAACCCGCACAACAGCCTTACATCCTCAGTCTGACGGCATGGTAGGCTCATTTGGACCATCCTGAATAGTCTCTCTCTTCCAGTATCCAGTAATCAACATGACAGGAACACAAAACTGCCTCTTTTACTGGTTGCCTACAGGAGTGCCATTTACGAGACTATCGGCTATTTCCTATCCCAGAAGCTCTCCGAACGCGATCTTGGTCTGTCTGCAGATCTTCTGTTCAGTCAGCCATCAGATGCTCCCTTGGCGCCTAAAGATTATGTCGAGTAACTCCAGGCACGGATGGAGGAGATACATCATCTAGCTAGGGAAAGAACCGGCATAGCTTCAGAAAAGATGAAGACCCGATACGACGCAAGAGTAACGAGACACGACTTTCACAAAGGCGACAAAGTGTGGTTTTGGAATCCGAAACATCGCAAAGGACTTTCACCAAAGCTGCAGACCAACTGGGAAAGTCCTAACACAGTCCTAAAAAGAGTGAACGACGTTGTGGCATTAGCAACAACAACAACAACATAAAATAGAATTTTTAAACTCATTTAAAAATTTACCAATGTTAAAATTTATTATCTTTCGTAAAACTTTTAGTTTACTTAAGAAATATTTCGATATACATCTAAAAAATTACGTTACTGACATAATATGCAAATTGAATTTGCAGATATTTTCCGTTAAATAAGCATAACTTTTAAAGAAAAAGCGATTGATTCAAACTTGTTATTTAAAACAATAATAATTATTCTTTATTTTGAAATTTAGCCCTGTATTTACAATAAAAAGTTCCATTAATATAGTTGTCCATTTTAGAACATTTCATCTTTTATTGAGTATTTTTTTGTAAAAAAACTAATATTTTATTTATTTGTTGCTTTCAATAAACTAGATTTTTGTTTTAGTGCCATTTTTTTAACAAACGGTTAGCACGAGAAATTGGAAAATGATTATTAATATACAATTTTACTATTTCAAATCCCAAGAAGGAAATTATTATTATGAAATAAATAATATATTTGTTTTTTTTTTAAATATTTTACATCAGATACGTTTTCATCTATACAAATAAATAAAATTGAAGTGTCTGTTTGTAATTTCAGATTAGCAGCTTTTTACTTAATGCACTAAAAGTATATACGGTACTCATAACAAAAAACCAATTTTTAAAATTTTTGTCTGTCTGTCTGTCTGTCTGTCTGTCTGTTTGTTCCGGCTAATCTCGGAAACGGCTGGTGCGATTTTAAAAATTCTTTCACTAATGGAAAGCTACATTAACGGGGAGTAACATAGGCTATATTTTATTCCCGTATTCTTACGGGAACGGAAACTATACGGGTGAACGTGAAACTGAATGCCAAGATGAACGCCAAATTGAACGCCAAGCTGAGCTAATGAAGTCGTTTTTTTGGTTACTGGCGACCGATGCTCTTCATGAGACATAACAGTGTTACGCGCACATCATAATTCGCTGACACGTGCCATAATTTTTTTTTTATGATAGTTATCTCACTGTTCAGTTAAGTAGAGCATCGGCTGTTTCGGATGCACTTTTAAAAATAATAAATCAAGGCTTCATAAGCAAAAAGCAATGCAAGAAACAAAAAATTGATAAGTTTTAATCCTTTCTCTTTTTTTTATTTACATTTTTAGTCACATTTAAACAATAGTTATTATTTGCTTAATATTTATATTGTAATCGAAGAATAATAATTTTCAAGGTATCTTTCATTTTTCTACCTCTCTGTTTTTCTTAATTCAAATTGTTCTTAATTTCTTAATTGTGAGTTTTTTCATTCGTTATATTTAAGCTGTTTTAAACTTTAACAGCTGAACTTTAAGTATAATAATTAGCAATCGATGTTAAACATTGTTAGGTTTTTATTCATGAAAATATTTCAGATTTTGATAAAAAACATAGCATTTATGATGATGTTCACAATCTCAATATAAAAGAAGATTCGTGGTTGTGTGAAAGATCCATTTTAGCACCTATAAACGACCAGGTTACTGCGCTTAATCAGCGCATGTTAAATAAGCTTCCTGGTGAATCACAAACATACCTTTCCATCAATACACTTTGCAATCCTAATGAAACGGTTATTTATCCAACAGAATTTTTAAACAGTATAATTGTGCTTGGTCTACCTCCTCACAAGCTAGAACTTTAGATTGGCGTTCCCATCATACTACTCCGTAATTTAAACCCACCAAAACTTTGCAATGGTACTAGGTTGCGAGTAGTGTCATTGCAAAGAAACGTTATAGAAGGTCGTATAATATCCGGATGCGGAAAAGGTAACATAGTACTTATACCACGAATTCCCATAATACCATCGAATTTCCCGTTTGAATTCAAAAGACTACAATTCCCTGTAAGTGTCAGCTTTGCTATGACAATTAACAAGTCACAAGGGCAAACGTTAAGCAAAGTTGACATAGATTTAACTAAGAGTTGCTTTTCACATGGTCAACTATACGTGGCATGTTCACGTGCGAGGAATGCCACTGGCGTTTTTGTTTTAGCTCAAGAAAATCGAACACCAAATATTGTATATAAAGAGATTTTTCAATAAATTTAATACTGTATATAGAGAGGATGTTCAATAAATTTATACGAAAAAAACCACACAAAAATTAACAAAAAACAAAGAAAATAAAAAAATAAATCAATAAACACCAAAAAGCAGAAATAACACAAAAATATAAAAACAAAACATTGATTCACAAAGTAAAAAAATGACATTAAACTCTCTCTCTCTATATATATATATAAGCGTGTATGTATTTCTTAACGTGGAATACAGAATTATTAAGTTTTCGTAAGATCTGTGAATTGAACAAAACACTTTTTTGTAAATTTCTACGTGAACGAAGTCGCGGGTAACAGCTAGTCTTTCCATAAAAATATTTCCGTTTGTCAACCATTCTCTTAATGTATGAAGTACGGAAAGTAACAATTGAAGGGACCAAATGTTGAAACGTTTCTACAATTTTCAATATTTTTCTTTATAGTGAATGTACATAATGAAAATATGAAATCCATTTTATTACTTTAAAATCGAAAAGTATTATTGTTATACACAAACATTCATATCTATATATATAAAGGAGAAAAGCTACTGACTCACTGACTGACTGACTAAACACGATATCTCCGAAACTATTCAACCTACAGACTTGAAATTTGGTAGACATGTTCCTTTCATGTAGTAGAGATCAGATAAGAACGGATTTTGCGAAATTCGAACCTAAAGGGGTGTTACGGGGGGTTAAGGGGTGTTAAAAATAATTGTTTCTATTTTTACACTACTCAACGTATAATCTTGAAATTGGGTAAGAAGATTCCTTTCATAGAGTGGAGATCCGCTAAAAAATGGGTTTTGGGAAAATAGCCCCCCAATGGGTGTTGGGGGGGGGAATAAGGGGCGTAAAAGATAAATACTTTCGTTTTTAAAATACTTGATCTACCGGCTTGAAAATTGGTAGGCATAGTTCTTTCATGGAGTTAATATCCACTACAAAATGGGTTTTGGGAAAATTGACCCCAAGGGGTGTTGAGGGGGGTTAAGGAGCGTAAAAGATAAATATTTTCGTTTTTAAAGTACTTGGCCTACTGGCTTGAAAATAGGTAGGCATAGTTCTTTCATGGAGTCCGTTTTTCCGGGTTCCCCCCCCCCCCGTTATTTCCTTTAATATACCATCCTTTCTTCCTTTCTTATGAATTGTTGGGTAGTGGTCCAAATGTGTGTGTCTCTCTCTCTCTCTCTCAGAAACTAGAAGACGTTGGTGATAAACATCTTTATTTCTTTCTCTTCTCTCTCTGTTGCTCAGGGTGTTTGTCGGAACACTGCGATGGGCACCTTAATTCCCGCTCTGGCTCGTCTGACCTCCCACTCACACTCGTTTTCTTAATACACTTAATCAACGCCAGGCGGCGCCCCCTGCGCATGCTCGAACATTACCCCCGGCCTTAAAATATCAATATTCAACAATAGCAATACATTTTCACCATTTACAACAAGTTTCAGATTAAACAATTGTTTTCAAAATTATCTATATATATAAAGGAGAAAAGCGACTGACTCACTGACTGACTGATTAATCACGATATCTCTGGTACTATTCAACCTACAGACTTGAAATTTGGTAGACATGTTCCTTTCATGTAGTAGAGATCAGCTAAGAACGGATTTTGCGAAATTCGAAACGCAAGGGGATTTACGGGGGGGGGGTTAAGGGGTGTTATAAATAATTGTTTCAATTTTTACACTACTCAACGTACAATCTTGAAATTGGGTAATAAGATTCCTTTCATAGAGTGGAGATCCGCTAAAAAATGGGCTTTGGGAAAATTGACCCCAACGGGGTGTTAAGGGGTGCAAAAGATAAATATTTTCGTTTTTATAGTACTTGGCCTACTGGCTTGAAAATTGATAGGCATAGTTATTTCACGAAGTTAATATCCTCTACAAAATCGGTTTTGAAAAAATTGACCACCAAAGGGTGTTGAGGGGGGTTAAGGGGAGATATAATCTATATGTTACCGGCAAAGTATGAAATCGGGCATTCTATAGAATGCCTAGGCATTCTATACAATGCCTAAATCTAGCCGGCAATGTATGAAATGATTCCTATTTCACACATTGCCTAGGCATTCTATAGAATGCCTAATGAGAAACCGGCAAAGTATGAAATACATCTCAGATTCGTTTTGAATATTGTCATTTGGCAAGACATAAAACTTTTAAAACGTGTCTCAGGCTCAGAATTTGTTAGTTGTACATTGCTGTTTGTTCGGAAATGTCAAAATGCTCAATTTTACTTAAACTTGTTCAACAAAAAATTGGTTTTTCTTGTGCTGCCTGAAAATGGAGGAGCAAGCTATAGTGTTGGAGAAGGTGTCACGATCTACAGCAGGGGTCGGCAATCTATGTCACATGTGGCACGCGGTACAATTTTCAGAGGCACTTTGCACTGCTCAACAAATTTGTAAATTTTTCAATTGTTTGATTTTCAATATTCGTATAGTTTCCGGTTTCATATACTGCATGGATCGCTTTCGGTTATCCGAACGGTGTCCGGTCCCAATTGATTCGAAAAAACGACGTTCTACTGCAAATTATAAAATCAAAACAATTTAAAATATAAATAATCAACGTCACACCCTCAGTGGGGCACCGTAAAATTATCAAACGCTGACCGGTCCTGAAGATAAAAATGTTGGGTAGAACTGTTATACAGTATTACGTCATGGTTTTTTTCCCCCCAATGGGGCTACAGATTGGTATTTTTACCATTTTCAGACCTAATACATTCCCCAGGGGCTGCTATCCCTTTTTAGTGTGGCACCATGTAGGCGATACCGATTGCCGCCGGTAATTTTGACACCCAGTTTCCATCCCAGAGGGAGGTACCTGAGCTCTGAACTTGTTCTAATTTGCCAAGAGCAAAATTAAATTCCGAATTCTGGGGATGTGATAGAATTCTGAAAGAACTTTCAACCAAATACAAAAATGTTACATGTTATGATATTGAACTTGTACATCCACCTTTGTGAACCTTGCCAGAAAAAACAGAAAATTATTTTTAAAAAAAGTATTGTAGTAAAAACTTTGATTTTTTTCCCGAATGCCAATATATTGGCAATTATAATGAGTGGGAAATAGGATGGTTTCTATCAACTTAGAACTTCTGAAGGAATTCGAATACAAGTAAGTATATGCGAAATAATAATTTAGCAATAATTTTTTTTCAATAGCAAACTCATTTTGTCAGAATAACATTTGTACATCTAGGAATGTAAGTCATTGATATAATATCCTTATCATGACCTTTTTTCATACTTTGCCTAAACAGATTTAGGCATTCTATAGAATGCCTAGGTATTCTATACAATGCCTAGGCAAAGTATGTAATAAATCTCTTATTTCATACTTTGCCTAAAAACGTCCGGCATTGTATAGAATGCCTAGGCATTCTATAGAATGCCCGCATTTCATACTTTGCCGGTAACATATATATATAAAGGAGAAAAGCGACTGACTCACTGACTGACTGACTAATCACGATATCTCTGGAACTATTCAACCTGCAGACTTGAAATTTGGTAGACATGTTCTTTTCATGGAGTAGAGTTCCGCTAAGAACGGATTTTTTGTGAAATTCGAACAGCAGGGGGCGTTACAAATAATTATTTCCATTTTTAAGATACTCGACGTACAATCTTGAAACTGGGTAAGCAGATTCCTTTCATTGAGTAGATATCAGCTACAAAATTAGTTTGGTGAAAGTCGACCCCAAGGGATATTGCGGGGTCTTAGAGGGCGTTATACATAATCATTCCGATTTTTAAACTATTAGACGCACAGTCTTTAAATTTGATAAATAGATTCCATTCATATTGTAAAGATCAGCTACAAGATGGGTTTTGTGAAAATAACCCCCTCCCCCCAAGTGGCGTTGCGGGGGGTTAAGGGGCGAATTAGATAAATATATCCGTTTTTAAACTACTTGACCTACCTGCTTGAAAATTGGTGGGCATGTTTCTTTCATGGAGTAAATATCCGCTAAAAAATGGGTTTTGGCAAAATTGATCCCAAGGGGTGTTGCGGGGGGTTAAGGGGAGACTTAAATAATCATTCCGTTTTTTAAAATATTAGACTCACACTCTTAAAATTTGGTAAACAGATTCCTCTCATAGTAGAGGTACACTACAAAATAAGTTTCGTGAAAATCGACCCCAAGTGGCGTTGCGGGGCTTAACGAGCGTTATAGATAACTATTTCCATTTTTAAAATACTGGAAGTACAGTCTTGAAATAGATAAGCAGAATCCTTTCATGGAGTAGAGATCCGCTATATAATGTGTTATGTGAAAAGGGACCCCAGGTGGCGTTGTGGGGCTCAAGGGGCGTTATAGATAAATTGTTTTCCCTTTTTAATTTATTAGACGCACAGTCTTTGAATTTGTTAAGCAGATTCCTTTCATAGAGTAAAGATTCGCTACAAAATGGTTTTTTTGCAAATAGACCCCAGGTGGCGTTGTGGGGCTCAAGGGGCGTTATAGATAATTTTTTTCCCTTTTTAATTTATTAGACGCACAGTCTTTGAATTTGTTAAGCAGATTCCTTTCATAGAGTAAAGATTCGCTACAAAATGGCTTTTTTGCAAATAGACCCTCAAGTGGCCTTGCGGGGGCTCAAGGGATGACATAAATAATTATTCCCATTTTTAAACTATGAGACATACAGTCTTAAAATTTGGTAAGCAGATTCCTTTCA
Organism: Trichonephila clavata; assembly: GCA_019973975.1. Classification (NCBI taxonomy): domain Eukaryota; kingdom Metazoa; phylum Arthropoda; class Arachnida; order Araneae; family Nephilidae; genus Trichonephila; species Trichonephila clavata. The sequence continues at coordinate 282,943 of BMAO01030138.1, forward strand.
TAGAATAGGGGACCGCTACAAAATGGGTTTCACGAAAATCAATCCCCAAGTTTCATTTCGGGGAATTAAGGAGCGTAATTGAAAATATTTCCGTTTTTAAACTATTCGATATACCTTGTTGAAAATTGGTAGGCATGTTCATTTCATAGAATAGAGTTCCTCTAACAAAGATTAAAACGAACATAGACCTCCAAGGAGAAATGTGAGGGGATCAGCTTGGATGTAGTTTGAGTGCTTCAAAAAGAATAAATAAGAAAGAGGAAAGCATTTTTTGTTTAGAAAACGGATTGATTGCTGCAAATGCTGAAAGTTCAGTTTGCAAGAAAGCAATGTGTCTGGTTAAAAGATTTCGAGTGATGGATATATTTGGTAATGCCGAATGAACGGAGTGAGTGCACATCATATAAAAAGATCTGTACAGAAGAAGAGCTGGTTCGAAGAAAGTAAGCCGAGTATGCATGAGATTCTGATGTTGGAAGAATATTTGGGTTCGGAAGTTGAACAGTGACTTTTTTCTTTTAAACATAATGTTAAACATTTACGATAACATTTACGGATTGGATGAGTTGTTTAGAAAACGGATTGATTGCTGCAAATGCTGAAAGTTCCGTTTGCAAGAAAGCAATGTGTCTGGTTAAAAGATTTCGAGTGATGGATATATTTGGTAATGCCGAATGAACGGAGTGAGTGCACATCATATAAAAAGATCTGTAAGGAAGAAGAGCTGGTTCGAAGAAAGTAAGCCGAGTATGCATGAGATTCTGATGTTGGAAGGATTGTGGATTCGAAAATTGAACCGTGACTTTTTTCTTTGGAACACAATGTTTTAAAGAAAACATTTACGGATTGGGTGAGTTTTTGCAAAGAGATGGAAATGCGTTGTGAAAGAAATTTACTCTCCCTTAGAACTTTCTTGAGATTAGGTAAGCCTTTTTCTTTAATGTTCTAATTTACTATTTCTTTTTGCTTACAAAAAATTTAATTTTTTGCTTTATGATAGCTTTATAAATATTTCTTTTTATATTTCACATTAATATCTCGTCATTTTTACTTTAAAATTACAATTTTTAAATTCTTGGAACACCTACCGCTAAATTATGTAGCTTGGCGATCGAATCCGGTCGCCCAAAACACTTATCGTTAAATTAAGTTGCTTGGGGACTCCTTTGATCGCCAAACGAAATGAGCTTCATTAGGAGCTGAGCATAAACTCCGAATTAGCGTCAAGTTCGTATTGCCTAAGTTTTGAATTAGCGAGAATCGACTGTATATCCTTTGATTTAAATGTACCAAAATCCGCGAGATGAATAACATTTATTTTCAAGCATTGAAGGTAGTATATTTACCACTTAAAAATAATTTTTTTTATTTATTGTCTGCTTATGTTTGTTTGCGACGTCAGTTCGCTTTGAAGCATATCGTTTGGCTTAAATGTGTTTTTAACTACGCGAGATGAATAACATTAATTGCGAGCATTTCAAATAATGTTTTCAAAAAAGCAGTATTTTTTATATATCATTCGCTCAAGTTTGTTTACAGTATCAATTCGTTTTAAAATATATCGTTTAGTTATATGTGTGCCTAAATGTGCGAGTAGAATAACATTTGTTTACTAGCAATAAAAATAGTATTTGTTCAAAGAAATTCTAATAAATAATGTTATATTTTGCTTCTTCTAAAATTGCCAGATTCGACTGATCAACAATTTTTGCTACAACTTGAATAATTTTTTCCATTTTCAAATTTACGTTCTTAAAAAAATGAATGTACAACAGCTTACAGTTGATAGAATGAAAATGTATTTTAAAATCGTAAGAATTCTTGGTGATGGAGCCTGTTTATTTTCTGCCCTGTCATATTTAATACACGATAACGTATCAATGGTCATTCAAATTAGAAAAGCTATTGTGTGCCACGTATGCAATGAATGGAAAAGGTTTAAGTGTTTTATACTCAGGGCCATCTGGAGTTCCTTATGGTACTAAACGTTTGTATTATACTGAAATGTCGAAACCTTATACATATGGATCTATTTGTGAAGTCATGGCAGCTGGAGAAATATTTCCTTATAAATTTCAAGTGTATCAAGATGGTTCCTTGATCGCTGTCTTTGGAGATGCTTTACAAGGAACACGAAGACTTTGGTTTACGGGGAATTTTAATGAAGGCCACTTTGATGCATTAGTTCCCTCAGATGAAGCAATAATTAATAGCATTCAATTAAGCCTATTTAATGAGCCTCCATTATTAACCTCCACTTAACAAATAGAAAGTGAAAAATATTTTTCCTGTCAGCATGGATATAACTGTAAGTCTGATGTATGTAAACCAGATGAGTCTACTCCATCTATTCAATGAAAAAAGGAACAAAACGTAGGAAAAGATTTACAAGCTCAATCCGATATGAGCAAGTGAGAAAGGCTGTTTGGAAATTTACTCAAAGTCACCCAGAAGTTAATAGAAATGCTTTTCGGAAATATACTCAAAGTCACTTAGAAGTAAATAGAGAGGCTGTAAGAAATATTCAAAGGCATCCCGAAGTCAATAGAAAAACAGTTAAAAAATATGTATCTAAAAAATCCCCATGTTGCTCGAACCAAAAGTAATAAATACAAAGAAAAAAATATCTGAAATTAGATTATTGCCTTGGACCTCTGAGCGTTTATCTGCTTTTAAATATAAACCTAATGTTGATTATTCAATGGATGAAATCGTAAATCTTGGGCCTCGGTTACCTTGTTCTTGGTGCCGTGCTCTGAAATGGAAGATTGAGACTCAATGCATGTGCTGCAGTGGAGGTAAAGTTCAGCTCCCTAATCTGGAACCATATCCAGAACATTTATACAGCCTCCTTACCCATCAAGATCCATTATCAGAGCATTTTCTTTCAACTATTTGTAAGTATAGTGGATGCTTTCAAATGACATCTTTTGGAGCTAAAGAAATAAAGGAGGGAAACTTTATGCCAACATTTAAAGTGCAAGTGCAGGTTTATCATATAATAGGGAGCTTAATAGCCGGAGATCATCAAAAACCTTTATTTCTTCAAATATATTTTATGGGAGATGATCACTGTGAAAAAGATATCCGCTGTAGCATTTATCCTGAAATCAAACCAGAATTGATCTCAACTTCAAAAGTCACTGCATGAGCATAACAAGTACATAATGGATTTTAAGGCTGCTATTGATTCAGTACCAAAAGACCAGAAAGAGTTTAAAGTAGTTATTTAAGCTGAAAGAAAGCCTTTTGGGGAACATAAAGGGCGTTTTAATGCTCCTCAGACAAAAGAAGTGGCCGTTGTCATCGTTGGACAAGAGTTTGAAAAACGAGGTATCGTTCTCAATTATAGAGATGGTACATTAATGCGAATCAATGAGACACATCGTGCCTATGATGCATTGCAGTACCCTCTGATGTTCTTCCGTGGAGAAGGTGGCTACCAAATTAATATACCTAAACGTCATGAAACGACTAAAATCCCTCTCAGTAAGACAGTGTCTGCTTCTGAATTTTACAGCTACAGAATTATGGAGCGTGATGGTGAAGTATGTCATCTGTTGTTGTTTCGCAATCTGTTAAATCAATTTTTAGTTGACATGTTTGCAAAAATTGAGAGTGAAAGACTCAACTGGATTCGTCACAACCAAAAAAAAAACTGAGAAGTGAAGAATACATTCACCTTAAGGATGCAATAACAGTAACTGACGGACGATTATCAGAATTAGGTAAAATGGTTGTGTTGCCTTCTTCTTTCATTGGTGGATCTTGCTATATGCACGAACGAACTCAAGATGCTATGACCTATGTGCGACATTTTGGACGGCCAGATTTGTTTATTACATTTACGTGCAACCCTAAATGGCCAGAAATAGTTGATCTTTTGAATCAAGGTCAGAAATCACATGATAGACATGACATAATAGCAAGGGTTTTTCGTGTGAAAGTAAAACATATGATGAAGCTTGTAACGAAAGGTTACATTTTTGGAAATGTAAGGTGTCACATGTACACTGTAGAATAGCAGAAACGTGGTCTCCCTCACTTTCATATTCTTCTGTGGTTAGAAGATAAGATCAGAGTCTATTGACGAAATTATTTGTGCTGAATTACCCGAATCTAACATTGACCCTGCTCTCTATGAAATCATAAGAACAACTACGATTCATGGCCCATGTGGACACATCAACAAAAGTTCACCCTGTATGTTGAATGGTAGCTGCACAAAAAATATCCAAGGTGTTTCCGGAAGGAAACTCAAACAGGAGAAGATGGATATCCCCAGTATCGTAGAAGATCTCCGGAAGACGGCGGAATGGTAACACAAATAAAAAAAAATAATGTTGACAATCGGTGGGTTGTACCATACAAACCCGTTCTGTCTCGCACCTTTAATACTCATATTAATGTTTAATTTTGCAATTCTGTAAAATCAATAAAGTATATTTGCAAATATGTAAATAAGCGATATTCGGTGTTGAAGATCTCGATGAGGTTACAAGATACGAGTCGGGTCGATACATCAGTAGCTCTGAAGCAGTCTGGCGGATTTTATGCTTTCCTATTCATGAGAGGTTTCCTCCTGTTATGCACCTTTCTGTACATCTAGAAAATGGACAAAGAGTTTATTTTATCAAAGACAATGTCACATCCACAAAATCATCAATCCTCAAAAAACTACACTGATGGCCTTTTTACAAGCTTTTATTTAACTTACAATGTATGTATGTATGTATGTATGTATGTATGTATGTATGTATGTATGTATGTACGAGGGCTGTTCAAAAAGTATCGAGACTGAATTTATTATGCAAAAACATACATACATAAACACGTTTTGAGTCAATCTCCTTCGAAATATGCTCCATTGGCAGTAACACACTTGGCCCAACGATGTTTCCAGTCCTCGAAACATTTCTGGAACTCAGACTTTGGGATGGCCTGAAGCTGCTGTGTCGAATTCTGTTTTATGGTTTCAATGTCCTGAAACTGGTGTCCTTTTAAGGTGTTCTTGATCTTGGGAAAGAGGAAAAATCAGCACCACAGCCTTCAATTGTGCAATCTTGTCCTCATTGCGAGAGGTGGATGGGCGTCCAGAATGGGGATCACTGTTCACTGATTGACGACCCTCCTTGAATCGCCGGAACCACTCGAAAACCCGAGCACGATTCATTGCCTCATCTCCAAATGTTGTTTTCATCATCTCGTAGGTTTTGGTGCCCATTTTACGGAGCTTAAAGCAAAACTTGATACAGATTCGCTAATCCGTGTTTTCACACATTTTCTTTTTTCGACGAACGCACGCAAACACTCCACGTGAAAGAAGTCAGTGTGACTGAACGGCGCGCTGTACAGACCTGCCGAATTTTGTGAGACAAGGTGAAATATGCGCGTGCATGATGCGCACAGTCCCTCCGCTGGGGGTTTTCTCGAATAAATAGAATAAATTCAGTATCGATACTTTCTGAACAGCCTTCGTATGTATGTATGTATGTATGTATGTATGTATGTATGTATGTATGTAATTATTTGTTCGGGTGGAACCTTGCAACTCAATTTTGAAGCTGATATCTTCAAGCCATTGAGTTGAAATTTAGTATACACGTTTAGTTTGGATGACAATGCATGTTTTGACCATTTATATTCCGATATTGCAATTAATTACAAAGATATTAATTAAAAATGTTATGAAGTTTTGGGCGCCAACTTCTATATTTCTGCATTGTTGAAATAATGTTATTGTTACAACAGTGACAAAAGTTGGCGTCAAAAATTGGTTTTCAGCCAAACTGGAATTTCATAACGTTCCGCTATTGACTGTATTAAATAGCTTTGTCTAAAAAATAATTACATTTCTACAACGTATGCAATTTTTTTACAAATTTTAATCTATTTTCTTGGATTTAAATTCAAAACAAAAAAAAGTAGAGCTATTTTTCAAGTAGATTGGTACATTGTGTACCTTTCTCAACGCTGCCAAGTTAAATTGAGATGGAGTATTGTAAAATTTCTTTAAAAAAATTATCTAACTTTAACCTATGAAACTCAGACAAAAAATAATAACAGAATTGGAAAGATCATTTATTTCGTCCCGATACGGTATAATGTTTTTTACGAAATAATAACATTTGTATTTCTTACGATTTTTTTAATGAGTCAAAATCGGTGCGTTTTTATGAAAATAATGTCTAAATTATTGCGTATGATTTTTTTTTTGTTTAAATGAATCGACATTCCGTACTAAAACAGCTCATGCTTTGTTCTTTTAGAATAAGTCATTTAAAAAATAAAATGCTAAAAACTTTTTTTTTACGATTTTTCAAAAAATACTCAACATTTTAATTAAACATTTAATAACTTCGTCATTTATGAACATAATATCATAAAACTTTTTTTTTCGTGTGTAGAACAATATTATCCAAGATCTGTACGAAGATTGAAAAATTGCTTACATATTACGGATTTAAGAAAAAAGTTGTGTTCTTCGTCTAGTACCCTTTTTGCGAGAATTCAATTAGCTAGACTGTTCGAAAATAACCAACAATGATGCGTTGAATGAGATGAACAGACTGAGAAACCTATCCAGTGATAACTAAAAAGTAAAAAATAAATTAAAAGTAAAAAAACTTTTTTAAAAACAAGCTTTTATTTAAATGCGCTAAAAAAAATAAAATAAACTTTTTCTTTAAAGCCTTTTTTACTATCAACTTATAACGTCATTACACAATTTATATAATATAAAAGCTTGTCGCGAGATTTACCTCTGCAGATAAACAAGTAAATTAAATAACTTGATCAGATTGATTTTAATTTGTAAAAATTTCAAACTAAGTAAATAAGGGTACTTTAATCCGCGACGAGCTTTTATCTATACATATAAATAAAATTGAAGTGTCTGTTTGTAATTTCAAATTAGCAGCTTTTTACTTAATGCACTAAAAGTATATACGGTACTCATAACAAAAAACCAATTTTTAAAATTTTTGTCTGTCTGTCTGTCTGTCTGTCTGTCTGTTTCTGTTTGTTCCGGCTAATCTCGGAAACGGCTGGTGCGATTTTAAAAATTCTTTCACTAATGGAAAGCTACATTAACGGGGAGTAACATAGGCTATATTTTATTCCCGTATTCTTACGGGAACGGAAACTATACGGGTGAACGTGAAACTGAATGCCAAGATGAACGCCAAATTGAACGCCAAGCTGAGCTAATGAAGTCGTTGTTTTGGTTACTGGCGACCGATGCTCTTCATGAGACATAACAGTGTTACGCGCACGTCATAGTTCGCTGACACGAGCCATAATTTTTTTTTATGATAGTTATCTCACTGTTCAGTTAAGTAGAGCATCGGCTGTTTCGGATGCACTTTTAAAAATAATAAATCAAGGCTTCATAAGCAAAAAGCAATGCAAGAAACAAAAAACTGATAAGTTTTAATCCTTTATCCTTTCTCTTTTTTTTATTTACATTTTTAATCACATTTAAACAATAGTTATTATTTGCTAAATATTTATATTGTAATCGAAGAATAATAATTTTCAAGGTATCTTTCATTTTTCTACCTCTCTGTTTTTCTTAATTCAAATTGTTCTTAATTTCTTAATTGTGAGTTTTTTTCATTCGTTATATTTAAGCTTTTTTAAACTTTAACAGCTGAACTTTAAGTATAATAATTAGAAATCGATGTTAAACATTGTTAGGTTTTTATTCATGAAAATATTTCAGATTTTGATAAATTACATAGCATTTATGATGATGTTCACAATCTCAATATAAAAGAAGATTCGTGGTTGTGTGAAAGATCCATTTTAGCACCTATAAACGACCAGGTTACTGCGCTTAATCAGCGCATGTTAAATAAGCTTCCTGGTGAATCACAAACATACCTTTCCATTAAAACAGTTTGCAATCCGAATGAAACGGTTAGTTATCCAACAGAATTTTTAAACAGTATAATTGTGCCTGGTCTACCTCCTCACAAGCTAGAACTTAATATTGGCGTTCCCAACATACTACTCCGTAATTTAAACCCACCAACGAGTAGTGTCATTGCAAAGAAACGTTATAGAAGGTCGTATAATATCCGGATGCGGAAAAGGTAACATAGTACTTATACCACGAATTCCCATAATACCATCGAATTTCCCGTTTGAATTCAAAAGACTACAATTCCCTGTAAGTGTCAGCTTTGCTATGACAATTAACAAGTCACAAGGGCAAACGTTAAGCAAAGTTGGCATAGATTTAACTAAGAGTTGCTTTTCACATGGCCAACTATACGTGGCATGTTCACGTGTGAGGAATGCCACTGGCGTTTTTGTTTTAGCTCAAGAAAATCGTACACCAAATATTGTATATAAAGAGATTTTTCAATAAATTTAACACTGTATATAGAGAGGATGTTCAATAAATTTATACGAAAAAAACCACACAAAAATTAACAAAAAACAAAGAAAATAAAAAAAATAAAACAATAAACACCAAAAAGCAGAAAGAACACAAAAATATAAAAACAAAACATTGATTCACAAAGTAAAAAAATGACATTAAACACTCTCTCTCTCTCTCTATATATATATATATAGCGTGTATGTATTTCTTAACGTGGAATACAGAATTATTAAGTTTTCGTAAGATCTGTGAATTGAACAAAACACTTTTTTGTAAATTTCTACGTGAACGAAGTCGCGGGTAACAGCTAGTATCATATAAATTATGTAATGACGTTATCAGTTGATAGTAAAAAAAGTTTTAAAGAAAAAGTTTATTTTATTCTTTTTAGCGCATTTAAATAAAAGCTTGTTTTTAAAAAAGTTTTTTTACTTTTAATTTATTTCAACTCTACCGAGTTGATAATTTTGCAAAAACTCTTTTTTATTGCGAAGTTCCAGCATACTATGTATGGAAAAATAACAAATTTTCTAGAAGGAGAAAAGGAAAAGCTGTTTCAGGTTATCTGGAAATCAAGAAAGATCAGGTTTTGGGAAGAGTATATACTGTACATCCTGGCAATGTGCTGAGTTTTATTACTTACGCCTACTCTTACATAAGATCCGTGGGCCAACCTCATTTACTGCATTAAAAATTGTAGCAAGAGTAGTCCAGCTCTCATTCCAAGTCGCTTGCATAGCTCTTAGCTTGCTGGAAGATGATACTCATTGGAATAGCCCATTAGAACAAGCTTCGATATCTGAATTTCCTAATAAAATCCGTGAGCTGTTTGCCATATTGTTAGTTTTCTGTCAAGTTGGAGATCCAATAAAATTGTGGGAGAAACACCGAGATAGTTTAGCAGAAGATGTCAAAAAACAATTCGAAGCAGAGCAAGTAAATATCGATTTATATCTTGATATTATTTATAATCAATGCCTCATTCTTCTTGAAGATATTGTCATATCTATGTCGCGTAAAGCACTCTTACATTTCGGATTTTTATCACCATCACGAGAGGCAGGATTTGCAATCAGTAACCATCATTATGGGAAGGAACTAGGTTACGACACCGTTCATGTTAGCAAAATCGTTGCAGAAAATGTTCCAAAATTCAATCAAGAACAGAAAGAAATATATGACAAAATATTAAATAGTATTACTTCCAACTCAGGTCAGTTATATTTCCTTGATTCACCTGGTGGAACCGGAAAAACCTTTTTAATTAATTTGTTACTTGCAAAAATCAGGTGTGAAAAAAGTATAGCTATAGCCGTTGCTTCTTCAGGAATAGCTGCTACTTTAATTGATGGAGGCAAAACAGCTCACTTGTATTCAAATTACCACTCAACTTACATCATTCTGAAACTATTAATTGCAATATTTCTAAACAAAGTTATAAGGCACATATTCTCAGAGAAGCAAAACTTATTATATGGGATGAGTGTACTATGGCTCACAAAAATGGTATTGAGGCTCTAAACAGGACGCTCCGGGACATACGAGGCTGAAACCAAATCATGGGAGGACTAACTGTTTTATTGTCCGGTGACTTTAGACAGACCTTACCTGTTGTATTACGTGGGACACGAGCGGATATCGTCAAGGCCTGTCTTAAAACATCCTTTTTATGGCCTCATATCAACGTGCTATCTTTGAGAATTAATATGCGTGTTCATCTGCAACATGATTTGAGAGCAGAAATGTTTTCAAAACTACTCATTGATATAGGACACGGAAAGATTAAGGAAGTAGAAGGAAGAATAAATATTTCGGAAAGCCTTGGCAATATTGTTGGAGATTTGATAACCTTGACTGAGAGAATATATACAAATATTCATCAGGTTTAGGTAGATTGCTCAACATGGTTGAAGGAAAGAGCTATTCTCACTCCAACAAATGACTCGGTTAACAACATCAACAACTTTCTGTTAAACAAACTGACCACTAAACATGCAAAGTATGTGTGAATCTGGGGATTCAGTAATAAAGGCAGAAGATGCTATCCATTATCCGGTGGAGTTTTTGAATACTCTTAATCCACCTGGAATACCACCTCATGTTCTCTACCTCGAAATTGGAGCCCCAATAATGCTACTGCGTAATTTGAATCCCCCCAAATTGTGCAATGGCACCAAGCTTCAGGTGAAAAATTTGCACAAAAACGTCATCGAGGCTACGATACTAACAGGAAAATACAAAGGAGAGATCGTATTTATCCCAAGAATTCCTCTGATACCATCGGACTACCATTTCGAATTCAAACGTATCCAATATCCTGTTACAGTTTGCTATGCCATGACTATCAATAAAGCGCAGGGACAAACTTTGAAAATGGCCGGCATAGATCTAGAATTGAATGTTTTTCGCATGGTCAGTTTTATGTGGCATGTTCAAGAGTCAATTCCCCTGGCAACTTGATCATCCTTCAAGCAGAAAAGAAAACGAAAAACATTGTTTACAATGAAGTATTATGCAAATAATTGTGTTTAAGTCTGGAAGTAAGTGTGTTTTTAACTTTGTGTATTCAATAAACAAATTGATTTAATTCTAAAATATATTCCAAACTAATTAATTTGTTCTATTTAACTTTTTTTATTTTGAAGATTAAATTAGTTCTTAAATAAGATACTGTATTAAATATAAACTAAACATTTATCGAATATTTTGTGTAACGGTATTATAAAATTTCTATTAATGCATTAAACTTTTAGTGATTTTTAATGGCGTTTACTCATTTAGAAGTAAACATTCATAAAGTCTTGGTGTGAAAAATTTAATAATTCTATTTTTCAAACACAAGAGAAGTTTTCCAAATTTTAAGTATTTTTTTTTTGAAAATATTCTTTTTTTATTTTTTATCCCTTTTTATTTTTGCTGAAATCGTCTCACACAGCAGCGTAAATGATATTGTTAATTAATTTGATTTAGATATTATTTTTATATATTGACTGATAAATGACCTACGGAAATACCGCATAATTCAGTTTAAATTATTTAAATGATTTCGCTATTCAATTTACTAAATTGTTATTTCCTTGACGTTTACTTTGAAATTCACTTAAAATTAACTAATCAGAAGCTTCTATATGCTTCGTTATCTATAGTTTTATTTTTCAATTTACCCGTACGAAAAAAGAACGGGTATATACCAGCTAGTATCTTTATATATATAAATCTTCTATGCGTCTGTATGTGACTAAACTCCTCCGAAGCGACTGGACCGATTTTAATGAAATTTTTGTATGTATTCAAGTGGTTTCGAGAATGGTTTAGATTTGCAATTTGGATGAATATTGCAATTAATTAAAAACTTGGAAAAATTAATTTTCGACACCAACTTTGATTTATCTGCATCGTTGTAACACTGTTATTGTTACAATATGACAAAAGTTGGCTTCAAAAATGGGTTTTCAGCCAAACTGGAATTTCATGACGTTGCGTTATGCGGGCTTTTTATGATATTATTATGAATGCAATCATAACTTAAAAATGGATTCCCCCAATGCACAAATACAAAATCTCATTTTAATAACTCAGATCATTAAAAATCAAATTCACAAAAATAGCAAAACTCTCATATTTTTATATATTTGTTTTCGGTGATATATATACACTGATATCCAAAAGGTTAAGCATAATTGATAATTATGTGAATAATGAAGGAACTGTGAATCAGAATGGCCGGAAACCTGATAGGCGAGTGTAAAATGGCTATAAAATAAGGAAGCAAATCAAAAGAGTGATAATTAATTTTATTATCCAAAGTAGCAGTTTGAAAGAAAACTGAGCATTGCAAGGATTCACACTTTAAAGAAAAAATGAAAGAAAAAATAAAGTAAAATACTGACGCTGCAGTTTAATAAGGCATGTGGTCCCCTCTGACAGCCAGGCACGCTGCACAACAATTTACCATACTTGCTATGAAATGATGAATGAGTTGTGGGCTCAAACGGTTCCAAGCTTCTTGGAGAGCTCTCGTCAGATCTGTAACGGAGCTTGGTGGGTGCGAAATGGCTTGAAATTTGTCTTCCGAGCATATACCATACATGCTGGATAGGACTTAAATCAGGGGAGTTTGCAGGCCACTACATGCGCTGGATGTTTTCCGTTTCAAGGAAGTAATCAATCAGCACCACTCGGTGACATAGCGCATTATCATCCATGGATATGAAGTCAGGACCGACAGCACCTCGAAACAAGAGATCATAAGGCTCAAGAATTTCGTCTCTGTATCTTTGAGCAGTCACAGATCCCGTGTCAAAGAAATGGAGGTCTATGCGGCCGTCCATCATGATGCTTGCCCATACCATTACACTCTTTGATGGAAAATGATGTATTTCCGTTATGTTTCTTGGTTCAAAACGTGTTCCACGTTCTCTGCATATCGTTAAACGCCGAGAATCACAACTCAGACTAAACCAGGACTTGTCACTGAACATCACATTGGCCCACTTTCCCACACTCCAATGTTGATGTTTCAAACTCCAGTTCAAACGAGCGCGTTTATGCGCAGACGTGAGGGGAATGAAAACTGCTGGTCTTCTGGCATACAGGCCAGCATAATTGAGTCTCCTGTAAACAGTTTGTCTTGAAATTCGTATTCCTGTGGCGACTGTGAAAGGCAAGCCCAGTGCTCTGGCAGTACTGCCCCTCTGACTTTGCGCACTTATTACCAGATATCGGTCTTTGCAAGAGGTTGTGACTCTTTGTCGACCTGAAACTGGTTGTCGAGTAACATCTCCCGTTCTTTGAAACCTCTGCAACAGTCTTGATATCACAGACTGGTCCACATTCAGAATTCGAGACACTTCAGTTTGTGATCGTGAGGATTCCAGCATTCTAACGATTCTTCCTATCGTAAACATGTCCAATTGGCGTCTTTGTGCCATCATTCACCTTGTTTGATGGTTAACATCGTTCCTTCGCACAGCAGTTGCACGAAACTTGTCTGAACTGCCTATGCTGCGTGAATCGGTTTCTCTGCGTTCCGATATGCGCCGGTGTTTAGCGCAGGATGTAGTCGACTGAAAATTTTTGCATGAACCCAATGTTTCTTCTTCACCCAATTAATATCCGCCAGAAATTTATAATAATTTTACGAACATTTACTCCATGTTTTTCGCATTTTACGATTTATGCTTAACTTTTGGACACCAGTGTGTATATACATCAAAAGTTTGTAAAATTCAACACAATTATTATTAAAATATTTTTAAACATTTATTTAAATAAATGCACAGATGCAGTTCTTCAATTTTGATATGCACTCATGTCCATAAATTAAGGATAATGAAGTTCAGGCAAAGAAAGAGACAGAAGCAAAACAAATTTGACTTATTTTTAAAGTCAGTTTATTAAACAAAAGGTAAAGAGCAAAAAAGATGCTATGTGTTTGACATAATTAATAAAAATTGCGATTTTTTACTCCCTGGAGCAATTTAAAAAAAGAACCTCTTACAAAAAAACAGTATAACATGGTTAGTATGATGGTTAACACGGAGTATGTCTCCCGGACGATGCAATACAGGCCTTACAACGCCTACGCATGCTGAGTATCAAATTATCAATCTGATCTTGAGGAATATTACACCACTCATCAAGCAATGCCTTTCGAAGTTCCGGTAGAGAGGTGGGAGGGGGTTGACGGGCTGCAATTCGTCGCCCAAGCATATCCCACACATGCTCTATTGGATTCAAGTCCGGTGAGTATGCTGGCCAATTCATACGTGTGATATCCTCCGATTGAAGGCATTCGTCTATAATGTTTGCACGGTGGGGACGGGCGTTGTCATCCATAAACAGAAATTCAGCACCCATGGCACCCCGAAACAAACGTACATGTTGTTCCAGAATGACATCCCGATAGATGTGGCCTGTCATCGTTACATTCTGAACATGCAGGTCAGTTCTGGAACCAAGAATAATTCCTTCCCAAACGAGCCATCCTGCACCACGGTAACGGTGTCCTTTAATGGTGTTCTCTTGGTGGTAACGGGAACCTGGCGCTCTCCATATGAAAGTCCGGCGAGAATCAGACTGCAAACTAAACCTGGACTCGTCGGAAAACATCACACAAGACCACTGTTGCGGTGTTCACAATCCAGGCTCTCTACTCCAGGTTAATCGCAGGCGACAGTGAGTTGCTGTAAGGGGAACACATCTGACAGGCCTACGAGCATATAGAACAATGTGCTCTAAGCGTCTGTACACGGTCTGCCTTGAAACTGTAGCACCGGTATCTGAAGAGAGCTGACGAGATAGGTCTGATGATGTGTTCCGTCTGTTTCTTTTGGCAGTAAATTCCAAATACCGGTCCTCATTCGGCGTTGTAACTCGGGGTCGACCTGTGCAGTAACATCTACTCACATTACCAACATCTTGGAATCCTTGCAAAGCCTGGAGAAGACACTCTTGGCGATTCCCTGTTCCTCGGATAATTCCACCTGGGTACGTCCACATTCCAGTCGTCCGATAATTCTACCACGTAAAAAATCATCCAAATGCTTCCTTTGTGCCATAACTATGCGGTTATTGCACTGAAAGCCTTTTAAAGCGCTTGTGAACAATTTTACTTCTTTGCCACCATTCCTTATATACCCCTCTCTTACACTCTCGTCATTATGACGTACTATCCGAGCCATCTGGTGGTTTCCTGTAATTTTCATATTCTTCTTCAAGATGTGTGTGATAATTCTACAGGTGAAATTTTTATTTTAGAGTTCAATTTCTGTGTGATTCTGAATTATCCTTAATTTATGGACATGAGTGTATTTTATCTATAAATATTTATATGATTCGTGTATAATATTTAACGTGCGAAGATATTTAACGAGAGAAGGCTTTTAAAATTTTGGAAATAAAAAATAAAGGCATAAACATCCGTTGTACATGTCATTTTGTACATTATTTGAGTTGTCAAACTGAGCATGAAATTAACTCTGAAATGTGTGCAGTTTTTTTTTTCCTTTGAAGTTAACTTCTTATGGCACGGTAGCGAAAAATCTTCGTTACCCGTTACACGTTTCGCGATGACGCAAAGTAGGTGATGTAAGGCGTGTGAGATTCTTATATTAATGTTTATTTATATTTCTGTAACAATAATACAGCAATTCCTTAAACAAAAAATCGGTTATACAAATAAAATATCTTAAATACAAAAGATGTCGGTTACACAAATAAAATATCTTAAATACAATAATTAATATTTTCACTTACGTAATCGGCACTTCAGTAGCAGATGAGTTTTCACACACAAATATATTAATATTTAACTCTTAGTAACAACATTAGAGAAATAATTGATTCAGCTTTACTGATTAATTTTCAAACGCATGTGAGTCAGTAAAGTATCATTAATCTTAGTAATTACTTTTCAACTGTGAATTTTCCCCCGAGATTTTTAATTTACAAAATCTGTAACTGTGACATTTTATGAACGTGTTATATAGTGCTTAATTAATTTGTATTTTAAAATCTTTTCATCGTATTCGCTTTATATGAGTAAACTATAATAACTATATATGTATAAACATTGACAGTGAAAGTTATTAGATAAAAGACAATAAAATACTTTTTATATCGAAAACATAATAAGACGTGGTTAAATTTTTATTTATAGTTATCTCAACCCGTTCATCTACTGTAAGTATTACTAAATTATAATTATATTTGTTTATACACTGAGTGATCAATTTATCTTAGACAAATAAAAATAATTTACATCAAATATTTTGATGGAAATTTATAATCGCTATACGGACAATGATGGATACTGTAATGCATATATAACTTGCGCTTCAACTGGTAAAGCAGCAGTAGCTATTTCAGGAAGGACTGTTCAAACAGCTTTAAAATTTCCTTATCAAGATTACTTCCGTTAAATTATGAAACTGCTCAAAAATACAGAACTCTTTTCAAGTACATAAAAGTCATAATCATTGATGAGATAAGTATGATCAGTGCTCAATTATTATTGAAGGTTGGTTCCAGATTAAAACAAATAACTGGAAATTTTCAGTCAAATTTTGGTGGATTAGATATTATTTTAATAGGAGATTTACGCCAATAACCACCAGTTCGTTCTGCACCCATCTATAAGCAACCGAAACAGACCATCGTTGGAGCGATTTTATGGCGAAATCTAAAATTTTATAAACTAAATGAAGTCGTGCGTCAAGCGAATCAACAGGTTTCTTCTATACTTACAAAAATTGGAAACGACCAACAACTTGATGGAATGGAAATAACTTTGATTGAGTCTCATTTTTGTACTGTGGAAGCAGCTGAAGCAAGGTGTCCTCAAGGTATACGATTATTCAACACTAACAATTCCATCAATGAGTATAATAATAAAATATTGAAAATATAAGTGGACAGAATAACTTCAAATGTAAAAGATGAATATATCGGTTGTACTTCAAAAGAACAAGAAACTTTCGTACGTCAAAAGTTACATAAGATGTCATTGGATTGCCTTATCAAACAATTTATGTTAAAAATATTTATTACATGATTACCACAAATATTGATGTGACAGATGGATTGGCAAATGGAGCAGTTGGAAAGTTAGTTCATGTAGAAACAAATGATGAAGGATTAGTTAAGACAGTATGGCTTGAGTTTCCAGATTTACCTCAAATAGGGGGGAAATTAAGACGCAAAACAACAGGTTACGCAGTAGAAATTGACGTCAGTAGAATGTGTGTGTGGCTGTACTAATCGTGCTGAGATCATCCACTATTCCTCTCAACAATAACAAAACGATATTTGTTAAGTGTACGCACGTTCCGTTGGTGTGTACATCCGCTACAACAATTCATAAATCTCAAGGTAACACATACTCAGAAATTGTTTACGAATACGATCGACGTCATTCTCCATCATTATTATACGTTGCTTTATCACATGTAACAAGTGTTGAAGGATTATATATTATGACAAAAAATAAAGATAAAACATTCCACCATGGTCGAAGACGATCGTCATCAACAATTGATTTGCAAGAGGAATTTAAACGACTTTCTTTGAATAAACTACAAACTATCAATGAAGATTTGTTTAATTTCATAAAGAACAGACAAGGCGTATCGATTTTTACTTTTAATTGCCAAAGTCTTAGAGCTCACGCTGTAGACTTAAAAGATTCACAGTAGTAACAAATTCAAATATCTTAGTTTTATCAGAAAATTAGCTGGACAATGAAAGTGATAAGTTTTAATCGCTGCAGTATATGTTACTCCGATCAAAAAATTGGATGACATTATAGACTATTTAGTGACTATAGACTATTAGACTATAGACACAACTTCTATTTAGTGTTCACACTGATACACTCATGCATATTTTTTAAATAATTATTAAGGTAAAGTTGATCTTTCATTCGTTTTCTTCTATATATTCATTTTGCCAGTATACTGTTTAATTGTTCTACATTTTTGCAGTTTCTTATGGTAAGCATTTTTAAATAAGCTAATTAGCATTTCACAAAAGTTTCAGACTATTCGATGAATATTATATCCTGCTATATATTCATGGAATGAAAACTTCAAACTCATATTTCTCAATGTTCAATTTTTTGTATATATACTATTATTCAAAGCCCTAAGGCTTTTTTAACAATTGAAGTATGGGTTTGAAATTTTTATACATGTTCTGAAATGTATATTTTGTAAAATTGTACAGGAAATTAGCTATAACATGTTTAGTACTTTTTCTAAAAAATTTCAAAATCAAAATCAAGGTTTTTTTTTAGAATTTTTGGAAGTTTAACTATAAAAAAATTAATAAAAAAATTAAAGAGTAGCAGCAGAAAAAACCCATGTACAGTTTTATGTGGTATATTATAAGGTACTTGGAAAAAAAATTTTGAAGGAAGAGAAACATATTTAAAAAAGCCATAGGAATTTAACATATGTTAAAAAAAACTTCAAAAAGTTTACATTTTACTAACATTTTGTAACAAATTAAAAAATTTTTGTATGGAATTATTATTAAATAATTACTTTTATAAAATATAATTAAAACCAAATATCAAATGTTAAAAATAAAAAAATTGTGAAAATGGTACCACATTGCCTTAACTGTTTCACCATCCACTTCACATATAACTCAAGGTTTACACCAAAAAGTAATGACTTAAAAAAGTGAAAATCAGCAAATTTGGCGAGTAAAAAAAAAATGCGAGTGAAAAATTTATTTTTGCTTTAATTTTCGTCACTTTTCTCTATTAATGTTTATTTAATTTTCATTCTTGGTGTTATTATTTTGTTGAAATAAAAAATAAAAATTATTACATTAAAATGTAATTAGTGTTTGAAAAGTTTTGAAGAGTGCATAAAAAATATATATATTCTGCAAATTTAGTGTGCAATTGAAGTGAGTATTTTACATGATTTTCTATTAAATTTACACGTCCGTTGATCAACAATTATCCTAATCTATAAGTCTATTTGTGTATCTAATTGATTTCATAACACAATATTAAGCTTTTTTTTATTTAAAATTATTTCATATGGAAAAATTAAATAAAAAAGGCAAAAAATAAAATTACAAATGATTTATTTACAATTTGATACAATAAATCTTTTCAGTTCTGTTACTTAATTAAAATTTCATCTTGAATAAATTATTCATATTTGTTATGTGTTATTTTTACAGAATTTTATTTTTACAGCAGAATGCCACTTCTTCGTGGAAGAGCAAGAAATATTGGTTACGTACAGAAGATACGTGTAATTTGATGTATTAGGATTAGTAAAATATTAGCATTTGACTTATTCACTTAAAAACTCAATTTTTTTTAAGATGAGGTGTAGCATTAAGAAAAGAATCCAAGGTTAGGAATTTAAGTTTTCTATTGTAAAGTGTAAAGTTTTATGGAATTTTGGATTTATTTAATATCTTATTCTTGAGTGAGTTTATTACTTGGATTGCTGCCCTGGTCCGTCTCATTGATAAGACAACCTTTCTGTATGAAAATTTTAAGAACTGTGCCAACCTGGGGCCAAAGCAGTCCAGTGAAATGAACCTTTTCAGTGGGAAGGTGTTGTGACGTCTTTGCTGGAATCGTCCATAACTCAAGTGTGTTGAAAGCAAACTCTACAGACTTGAAATGAGACGAGCGAGTCGAGTGAGCGTGATACGCTGTAGCAATTTGTGAGAATATAGTTATAGTTTGAAAAATTATTTGAAGAAAGAAACGTTAAACCTTTTGGCTGTGAAGATTTTTTTGACGCTACGTCACAATATATATATATATATATATATATACTAGCTGACCCGCGCGGCACACAAACGTTGTTTTGCCATATAAATTATTTCTAGTGAATATTTTGGTAGTCAAATAAAAAATAACTAACTCATTGTAAGTGTGGGGATGTGGTATATGACTGAAAGAGAAATGGAGCGCTGTGAACGATGACGGCCTATAAAAGTAACAAAACACCAAACATTCATTTTTTGAATTCTTTGTACTTTTATTATTTTAACAAAAAAATTTCAAATTACATCTGTATCACAAATAATGACAATTAAAAAATAACATTATTAGTCTCTTAGTGCAATGGAGTGTACGATATTTTTAGTGAGTCTATCTTTAGCCAACACAAACAAACTAGATGGTTCACCCACGCGAGAACATGCCATGTATAATGGTCCGTGTGAAAAACACTATGTGCCCAAATCTAAGCCATAAACAGACTTCGTTGGGCCGTGAGACTTATTGATTGTCATTGCGAATTGCCAATCTAATTGGAAAGGGAATCCGTTTGAATTCAATTGGCACATCTGTGGGAATAATAGGGATTCGTGGTAGTAATACATCTTCTTCTAGGAACTTGTCATTCAAAATGCTAGCTTCGATAACGTTTTCAATCAATTTTTTATGACTGATTGCGTGCCATTGCACAGCCTTGGTGGGTTCAAATTATGAAGCAAAATAACCGGAGATCCACGCGCACTGAGTATTACAGTTTTATTAATCGTCGTTTAATATTAAATAAACTAATAAATATTAAGTAAGAACTCATAAATATCTGAAAATATTCAGAAATGGTTTATACAGGAAACACAATATTTGTTGTTGGCGGGAGCTCGTGACACGTGTTGAAAACTATTGATTTATATGAGATCACTTAATTAACTGAACGTAAGAACTATCTTGAGCAAAAGGGGGGGAAATAGATATAGCACTGCAAATTAATGATACATTTAGTATAAGAGTATACTCTTAATATGAGAGTTGCACTGAGAAAGCAAAATGATAATTATAAGCGTCACTTCTACGATTGATGCTCAATCAATAATAATTGCCAAAAACGGCTTAGGCCCTAAACTTGAGTGAGAGAAAGCTTATTATCTGAGAAAGACAGGAGACCGGCTTCTTTCTCATCCCTACTCTGTGCTGTTTACGGGGCGAGAAGTGACACCGGTAGATGACTGTCGGGACTGATCGAGTGGTAACTGATAAATTATCGAAAGCCAAGAGTAGAAAACTATTAAAGAACTGATATCGCTATCAAAATAAGGGTTGGTGGTAGAAAAGTAAAAATTTAGGATTGTATGTATTTTTTTTAATGTCGAATCATAAAAAAAAAATTAAAATAAAAAATTTTGTCCAAAAAATAAAAATTTAGGGTGGACCACCCGAATTACTTAGAGGTATAAAAAAACTCTTTACGTCCTGTTTTCAAACCTAATGAATATACACACAAAATTTCATAAGAATCGGTCTAGCCGTTTCATTTATCTCGTGTCACTTATTTGAAATAACGCTAACGAAGTAAAAACTTTCAAGTTTCTTGCAAATATTTTAGATATTTTTGTTTTATAAACCGATGCATATATGAATTTTTGAATTAAAGATATGTACAAAAAATGGGGGGGGGGGAACTTTTCACTCGCCAAATTTAATGATTTTTGATCTGTTATAGATACCCATTTTGATATCGTAATCTATGAGCAGAATGATTTGGATGGTGGAACAGAGAAAAGTCACACATCTGGCGCGAAACCGATTTTCGACGCCAAGTGAAATAAACGGCGAAACAAAGAACACACAGAGGGAAAACAATTACGCGTTTTAAGGTTTTTAATTAATATCTTTTCAACTAATTGCAATATGCGAATGAAAAATAGTTTACATCCTATTCTCAGACCTACTGAATATACGCACAAAATTTCATTAGAATCGGTCTAGCCGTTTCGGAGGAGTTTGGTTACAAACACTGTGATAGGAGAATTTTATATATTAGATATATATATATATATATATATATTGTAAAGAATTTCACTGTTGGGTTCAGGGATTGAATAGACTTTAATCAGGACAGTGATAAAACAGTTCTTTATTATCAGCCCAATGAAGAATACAATGTTCAGAAAGGCATAAGAACAGCCGAAGTCACAGTAATACAACACAACAGTAACACAACGCAATGTACTGATCCAGCGGGGAATAGATCAAATTCAAAGCCGTAGGCTTTCGTACTCTCTTCGGCATAAATCACAACGGAATCACCCGTAAAGTAACAGAGGCTGCCGCCGCGTCTGAGCTTCAAGAAATCTGAATAACAACTGCCCCATGTTGCCTTTCAGTATGCCTGATAAAGACACGGCGAAAGTGGTAGAACATTCCAGAAAATAGGAGAACCGCCCGGAACCGAAAATCGTCAAATATCGCCAAATTTGGCGACACTTGGCAACAAATTTGGCGACAAAATAAGTTGCCAAAACTGTCGCCAACTAAACGATATCTCGTTTAGCCCCATGTTATTTACTAGGTGCCATAGCAATTGATCTACTTCACATGTTTACATGCAATAAACATTAATCCTGCACTATTTTTCAAGCAGAATAGTAATTGACATAATAAACACATTTTAAATACCAAAATCGTAACAATATATATATATCTATCTATATATATATATATATATATATATATATATATAATATATATATATATATATATATTGTTACGAATTTGGTATAAAATAATGTAAATAATTTGGATTTGGATGTGCAATGCCTTTATATTACTCTATATTTATTTCATGTTAAGATTGTAATATTCACAAGCAAGCCATCCCTTACGTTATAATGGCAATTCAATGGGAACTTGATGAAATATTGGCGATAGAGCCAAGTTGGCATCATTTTTGACGACCAAGTTGGCGACCAATTTGGCGACATTGGCGACCTTGTTGGCGAGTTCGGGACCCTCTGGATTCTTCCAGAAATTAGTAGAAAAATCCACTAATTTCACGATCTGTGGCGCGAGCGCATCTTTCCAGAAATTTCGGCCTCTGCTATAAATAGAGAGAGAGATGCGCTGCAACAATCAGTCTGATTTCAACCAGCGAGTAGTGAGCATTGTTTTGATTAGCGATTAATAGACTTGCCTTCAACTTGATCAGCTCGGCTGTGCTTGTGAATAGTCATTTACGTACGTGTATTTTAGACACTGCTTACTGTTTCTGAGTGCTGTTGAAGGTGTGAAATCCTTCTGTTAATTATTCTGTGAATTTTGCTGCTGAGTCCTGTATTTCAAGGATTGATTTTCGACAATAAATACTCATCGCTCTTAAAGAATTGCCTTGTTATTTATACAACTGATTTTGCATAAAATCCTCGAACCCCGATCTACGTAGCAATTTGGTGTCAGGAGTGGGGTTTTATGCCGATAACAAGAGCGATGGATGAGCAACTGAAGGCTGTGTTGGAAGGCATAAATGCCTTGAAAAGTGGCCAAGAAGAGACAAAGGAGAGAATGGAGAATGGTCAACAAGATATGCAGAAAGGTCTGGAAGATATGCAAAAAAGTCAAGAAGAGACTAGAGAGAGAATGGAGAAAGGCCAACAAGAAATGCAGAAAAGTCAAGAAGAGACTAGAGAGAGAATGGAGAAAGGTCTGGAAAATGTACAGAAGTGTCAAGAAGATCTGAAATATTCTCTAGAAGAGAAAATCAACAGTGTGGAAGACAGAATAGCTGGAAAATGAAAGAAGAGATCGCAGTAGTTGAAGAGAAGATAGAAAAGAAAGTAGAGGAAGAAATAGAAAGAGTAAAAGAGCAAGTTGAAGGAAGAATCAAAGAAGTGGCTGGGAATTTTAGCCTCATGTCACAAAGAATGGAAGATCTGGAAAAGAAACTTCAAACTTGTGAAAACAAGAATAATGAAAGCAAGTTTGTGCCTGCTTCTCCAGTACCTCTGACTGCTTCTCCAGTACCTCTGACTGCTTCTCCAGTGTCAGTAAAGCTGCCTACCTATGATAGAAAAACCAACTGGGAGGAGTATAAGACTCAATTTTCTATTATTTCTCATGCCAACGGATTCACTGAAGGAGTCAAGGCGTTTCAACTAGCAGCATCCCTTGGAGAAGTGGCAGAAATACTGCAGACTCTTCCTGACACAGAGCGGCTTAATTTGCATTCCCTCTATAAGGCTCTAGATCTTCGGTTCAGCCAGAAATACTCCAAAGATTACGCACGCCTGCAGATGAAAACAAGACTCCAGAAATCCGGAGAAAATTTGCAGGAGTATGGCCTCCGAAATAGAAAGGCTCGCCAACTTGGCTTTCTTCGACCAGCCAGCAAATGTGCGAGAAATAGTTTCCCTGCAACATTTCGTGGACGGACTGAAGGATGGAGAAATTCAGAAGGCTATAGGAATGGCAGATGTTCAGGATCTAAAATCTGCCCTATTATATGCCCTGAAATTGGAGGCCGCCACTCAAGCCAGTCGCAGAGACCGCCATTCCATTTGGGGAGCAAGAGTGACTGCGGATACGCCCTCTGAATCTCCATGGATAAATGACATTGAAAAACTGAGAGAAGAAATACAAACCTTAATGACTCAACGTCGGAACCAAGAGAAACGCAATTTCAAGTGTGGGGGGTGCGGGGGAACGGGACATCTGAGAAGTAACTGCCCCCGAGCAAGAAAAGAAGAGAGTCCCTTCTCTTCTTCGAAGCAGGAAAACTAGGATATGGCCATCTCGCGGGGCGGAGGTCGCCAGATAATGAAAAGCCCCATCACAAGATTCTCCAAATTACTGCAGTGAATGGCGGTGAAAATGGACTTTATGTGATTGGACAAATTAATAATATCTCGTGCCGTATGGTTGTCGATACTGGAGCCAATGTGTCAATAATCAGGAAAGATTTGGCTCGAAACTCCAAAGTTAAAATTATCTGGACGCCACCCTGCGTTTCCTTGCAAACAGTGACTGGTGACAAGATTTGTGTACATGGGAAAGCTAATATCACTCTAAGGTTTGGAAATATCGATTATCGCCATACGGCATACGTAGCAGATATTACAGATCCCTGTATCCTGGGACTAGATTTTCTGAAGAGCAATAACTTCAAACTGGACTTTGAAAATAGCAATATGTATTCAAAATTTGAAGACATCACTGTTTTTTGCTTACAAACTCAGTTTGAATCCAACCAGAAAATTATAGCTAAATCCAACATCTCATTATCACCAAGAACTGAATGCGTAATACCTGGTTTAGTAGAAGAAAATGGGAAATTCCGATTCGGCCTAATTGATTATCCTGACCCAGACAGTGAAAAGGCAGGAGTACTAATAGCTTCGTCGGTAGCCTCTCGAAGTCAGTCATCGCAGTAAGAGAGTGGCTAACATCAGTGATAAGAGCAGAACTATCAAGGAAGGAGAGGTAATAACAGCTTGTGCTCCTGTCATATGTGTTGACCGAAAGTGCAAAAGCCAAAACCTTTCTTCAGAAGATCTAGTCAGGGATTTACTACAAACCCCGGACTTAGACGAAAAACAGAAATGTGCTGCAGGAGAACTGATTTCAGAATTCCAAAGCCTATTTTTAAGAACATCTGAGGACTTTGGAAGAACTAGACTAACTCAGCACCGAATTGATACAGGAGAGCATCCTCCTATTAAGCAACACCCCCGACGACTGTCATTTGCGAAATAGGAAGAAGTCCAAGGACTCATTAAAGACATGCAAGACAATGATGTCATCGAGCCGTCGTCAAGTCCCTGGGCATCTCCCATCGTCTTGGTCAAGACGAAAGATGGCTCTACCAGATTTTGTGTGGACTATCGTCGGCTGAATGACGTGACCAAGAAGGACAGCTACCCTCTTCCAAGAATAGATGACACTCTTGATACACTTGCCGGCAATACCTCACCTAGACCTCAAGAGCGGGTATTGGCAGGTAGAAATTCACCCTGACGATAAAGAAAAGACTGCCTTCATCACGGGACAAGGACTCTGGCAATTTAAGGTTATGCCTTTCGGCTTGGGTAATGCACCTGCAACATTGGAACGCCTTATGGAAACAGTCCTTGGAGGACTTTCGTATGAGGCCTGCCTGGTTTATCTTGATGACATCATAATCACGGGGCGTTCCTTCGAAGAACATCTTAACAATATTAGACGTGTGCTACAAAAGCTGAAAGAAGCTAACCTCAAGTTAAGTCCATCCAAGTGCCACCTGTTCCGACGTGAAGTCACTTATCTCGGGCATATTATTTCGGCGGAAGGTGTTCGAACAGACCTGGATAAGATCTCGGCTGTGAAAAACTGGAAAAGCCCGACGGATGTTCACCAACTCCGAAGTTTCTTGGGCTTGTGTACATATTACCGAAAATTCGTGAAAGATTTCTCCACAATCGCCAGACCACTCCATAAGCTGACCGAAGCGAAACAGAAATTCATCTGGACGAACGAGTGTAACAACGCATTTAACAAGTTCAAGGACGCTCTAACATCTGCTCCAATCCTGGCATATCCTGAAGCTGGGAAACAATTTATTCTGGATATAGATGCAAGTCATGAGAGCATCGGGGCTGTGTTGTCCCAAGAAACAGAGGGTTAGGAGCGTGTCATCGCCTATTTTAGCAAGTGTCTGTCCAGACCAGAAAGAAACTACTGTGTGACAAGGAAGGAACTGCTTGCTATCGTAAAAGCCGTGGAACACTTCCATCCTTACCTCTACGGTCGACGGTTCCAACTTCGAACATATCATGCATCATTGACATGGCTACTGAATTTTAAAAATACAGAAGGCCAAATAGCCAGGTGGATACAAAGGCTACAGGAGCATCACGTATAAATTCGCCATAGAAAAGGATCAGCACACGGAAATGTAAACGCCCTTTCGAGAAGACCCTGTCCTGAGAGCTGTAAATACTGCTCGAGAGCCGAAGAGAAATTTGGCGTAATAGATCCAGTAATCCGCCAAGTTACAACGCCATCAACATCAGAATTGAACCCGTGGTGTGACGAGAGCGTCCGAAAAGAAAATTGAACCGGTAATAGAATTCAAAGAGTCATCTGATGAAAAGCCTAACTGGCAAGACATCGCCTCTTTCCATCCTACAACGAAGCGTTACTGGGCTCTTTGCGACTCTCTGCACCTGAGAAATGGTGTTTTATATCGAAAATGGGAGTCTGACGACGGAAAATCATTCAGATGGCAATTAATACTTCCAAAGACAAGAATATCGACAGTCCTAAATGAACTCCATGGCAGTCCAACTGGTGGTCATTTTGGTGTTATGAAGACCTTACAAAAAGTCCGAGAGCGCTTCTACTGGAACAATGGGCGGAGTGACGTTGAGAAGTGGTGTCGCACATGTGATACCTGTGCTGCACGTAAAGGACCGAGAAAACGCACCAGAGGACGACTCCAGTTGTATAATGTGGGAGCGCCTTTCCAAAGAATAGCTTTCGATATCTTAGGCCCACTTCCGAGATCAGCAGATGGCAACAACATCTTGGTTGTCATGGACTACTTCACAAAGTGGCCTGAAGCCTATCCTATATCCGACCAAGAGGCCTCGACTGTTGCAGAGGCTCTAATTCAACACTGGATCTCAAGGTACGGAGTTCCTCTACAACTGCACTCCGATCAGGGGAAGAACTTCGAATCTGCAGTTTGCAAGAGACTGTGTGAGGTACTCGGCATTAACAAAACCCGGACAACAGCTTTGCATCCTCAGTCTGACGGCATGGTAGAGAGATTCAATCGGACCATCCTGAACAGCCTCTCTCCTGGTATCCAGTAATCAACAGGACTGGGACCAGAAACTGCCTCTTTTCCTGCTTGCCTACCGGAGTGCCATCCACGAGACCACTGGCTATTCCCCATCCCAGATGCTCTTCGGACGTGATCTTCGTTTGCCTGCAGATCTCTTGTTCAGCCGGCCACCAGATGCTCCTTTGGCACCTGAGGAGTATGTCGAGAAACTCCAGGCACGGATGGAGGAAATGCATCATTTGGCTAGGGAAAGAATCGGCATGGCTTCAGAGAAGATGAAGACCCGATAAGACGCAAGAGCAACCAGACACGACTTCCACGAAAGCGACAAAGTGTGGTTATGGAATCCGAAACGTCGAAAAGGACTCTCTCCAAAGCTGCAGACCAACTGGGAAGGCCCTTACACAGTCCTGAAAAGACTGAATGACGTTGTGGTTCGGATACAGAAATCACCACACACAAAACCGAAGGCAATACACTATAATAGGATAGCCCCTTAGCTTGGCCAAGGAGACTAAGATCCCTAAGTTCAGAACATGGTCACTAATTATTTTGTAAATAATGTGATTTATGTAACTCTTTTATAATTTCTTAGTTTTATTTTAGTGTTGTTATTTATGTTCGAATTTTGAATTTATTTGCTTTTTGTTGTTGAGTATTTGACTATTATGTGAATAGGTTATGTCTTTAAATAGATGCCTCTTACTCAGGGATTGTACTGCCCGTGACGTGCAGTCTTTGATGACGGGGCAATGTTACGAATTTTGTATAAAATAATGTAAATAATTTGGATTTGGATGTGCAGTGCCTTTATATTACTCTATATTTATTTCATGTTAAGATTGTAATATTCACAAGCAAGCCGTCCCTTACGTTATAATGGCAATTCAATGGGAACTTGGTGAAATATTGGCGATAGAGCCAAGTTGGCATCATTTTTGACGACCAAGTTGGCGACCAATTTGGCGACCATGTTGGCGACTTCGCGACCCTCTGGATTCTTCCAGAAATTAGTAGAAAAATCCACTAATTTCACGATCTGTGGCGCGAGCGCATCTTTCCAGAAATTTCGGCCTCTGCTATAAATAGAGAGAGATGCGCCGCAACAGTCAGTTTGATTTCAACCAGCGAGTAGTGAGCATTGTTTTGATTAGCGATTAGTAGACTTCTCTTGAACTTGATCAGCTCGGCTGTGCTTGTGAATAGTCATTTACGTACGTGTATTTTAGACACTGCTTACTGTGTCTGAGTGCTGTTGAAGGTGTGAAATCCTTCTGTTAATTATTCTGTGAATTTTGCTGCTGAATCCTGTATTTCAAGAATTAATTTTCGACAATAAATACTCATCGCTCTTAAAGAATTGCCTTGTTATTTACAACTGATTTTGCATAAAATTCTCGAACCCCAATCTACGTAGCAATATATATATTTTGTTTGGCTGGATACATTAAATATTTATTTAATCTAAATATAAGTGTAATTTTTGTTTGCACTTTTTTCAGATATCCTTTGTATGTCATGCCAAAAATGAACACTTGGAAAACATCCTTGATACATTATCTTTCTACATTACTCTATATATTAGAACGCATCAATTTCATATTTCAGAATTCAATTTACTTTATGAATTGAGACCACTCTGAAGATGCACTTTCAAAGTATAAAACTGTCACTATTACTAAGTATTTCAAGTAAATGATGGATATTTTGTGGGCTTATACTTTTAGTTTCTTCACAAGCAGAATTTCTTGAATAATTACAATAAAAGGGGATTAAATAAGAAGCTGGCTGATGTATTTTAGATCCTTTTTAGTAAGACACCATTCCAAACAAGAAAAATCCCTCTCTCAAGTTAAATATTCAAGAGCAACATTATAAGTAAAAAATCAATTAAAAATTATTCAATAACACTTAATAAATTTCTTTTTTAAAATACAAACACATATCTAGATCCTTAAGCATTTGTTTTTTTATCAATATAAAGGTGTAAATTATAAAAAAAATTGTTGGATAAATTAAAAATATTTAAACTTCAGTGTGCATTTTACATTATTATGCTTACTGATGTGTATCGATACGTAAAAGAGAGCAGGTCCTTTTGATATCACATTTTAATAGCTTATGATTCTCAATTAAAACCATACTAATCAATATTGTTACGAATTTTGTATAAAATAATGTAAATAATTTGTATTCGGAAGTGCAATGTCTTTATATTACTCTATGCTATATTTATTTCATGTTAAAATTGTAATATTCACAAGCCACGCCGTCCCTTACGTTAAAATGGCGATTCTCTCTCTCTCAATGGGAACGTGGCGAAATATGGGCGATAGAGCAAAGTTGGCATCATTCGTTGGCGACATTGGCGACCATGTTGGCAAGTTCGGGACCCACTGGATTCTTCTAAAAATTAGTAGAGAAATCCACTCATTTCACGATCTATGACGCGAGAGCATCTTTCTGGAAGGTTCGACCCCGTCTTTAAATAGAGTGATACTCGCCGCAACAGTCAGTCTGTTTTCAACCAGTGAGTAGCGAGTCTGATTTTGACTTGCGATAAGTGAACTTGCCTTGATCGTGATTAGCTCGTCTGTGCTTGTGAATAAGCTTATATATACGTGTATTTTTAGATACTGATAATTGTGTCTAAGGGATGATGCAGGAGTGAAAAATTCTGATATTCATTCTGCGAATTTTGCTGTTGAATCCTGTGTTTCAAGGATTGATTTTCGAGAATAAATTATCATCGCTGTTAAAGAACTGTCTTGTTGCTTATACAGCTGATTTTGCATAAAATCCTCGAACACCGATCTACGTAACAATATTTATGTATGGAGTATACAAGAAAGATATTCTTCATCATTTTCAAAATACAAGGTTTGCCAAAAGTTTGTTTTTCAACTGTAAAAATTCATAAAAAAAAGAAGAAAATGAAGTTAAAGAAGTGCGGATTGTGTGTGTGCAAGAAAGTAATCACAATAAAGCCGAATTTTTTTATTATCAAAAAACATTTTTAGTTAAAAATATCACTGGTAGAGGGAGCTGACAAATTATGCTCCATTAATTCATTCTTCTGATAAAAGCTGTTTAACATAATTCCTGAACATAATCTGGCACATTTAAGGGACCGAGCGATCTCTCAACCTCGACCGGTCTCACTCTGTCCTAATCAAAGGTAGTTAATATGATTGGCATAGTATGCAGATGCGCCGTTCTTCATGGACACACATAACGCATCTCTTTAATTTAATGCAGGAAAGACTAAAAATATTTTGTTGTTAAAAAAAATCCGATTATCTTGTGAACCTTTTCTAGCAAATCGCACTTGCTTTTATCATCATTTCTCCTTTTCTTATGAATTTTTGTTTAAACGAACTTTTAGCGCGCGCCCGCCCCCAGTATATAGATAAATCCAAATAAAGGAAGCAACAATGCTCAACAATTTATTGCTCTAAAAAGCAATAAATAATTCTTTCAACAACAAGAGAAAAAACGATATCAAATTAATGCTAGTTGTTCTAAATTCATTGTTGAAAAGTAAAAGACTCACTTTGTTAAACGATCATAACTATTACATTATTCATGGAAGAAACTTCAAAGAGGAATGTAAGTATACTGTATTTTTTGCATATAATTTAGAACTTTTAACATTTAAGAGTAATTTAGTCTTCTATATTTCTCTCAGTTAATATAAAATATTACAATAAAAATTACGTCAGCTTCGATTGTAAGTATACTGTGCGTTTCTTTTAACTACATCGGGTTGTCGTATCAGCCACTTATCCCGCCAAGTTTTTCCTCACCAAATCGATAAATGTGCCAAATCTGGTAAACCTGAATCTTTGGATCAGTGAAGGAGAAGTCGGATGGGCACAATTTCGCGCATGTGCAGTATGTTTCTTTAATTTTACAGTTTTTCAAGATATAAGCGCAATTTCGCGCATGCACGGTACGTTTCTTTAATTGAATAGTTTTCCCAGAAAAGTTAAGAAATTCTAACGACGCATTTTCGCACATGAGCAGTACATTTTTATTATTTCAAAAATTACCGGTTATTAGTTAATGTGAAGTGAACGTACTGTTCATGAGCCTCTGAGCTCTTGTTCCATCAATATAAAAATAAGTTTTGTAACTGATAGTACTATAAGAATTGTAAATAGCTGTGTTTATGAGTGTTGATTGATAAAAATATGTCGCCTAAATTAAATAAACATTCTAAAATACAAGGGAATCGAACCACTGAAATGTTTAATTCTTATCTGCATGAGCTTATGTGGCGAAGAAAAAATCTCCATTCCGTTGAGGACAAAGCCTTCAAACATTTCTTAGCCGACGTCACTAGTGTTTTCCCCCTAGTGCTAAAGAACCGAAAGCCGGAGCAGGAGCAGCAAATAATGCCGGATGAAAATGACAATGTTCATAAATTTCGGAAAAAAAGCAGCATTTTTTAAAGGTAATTAAAATTATTTCCATTTTAAAATAAATAATTTTTGCTGCGATTTTCAGTTTTAAAATTTTAAAATTCTATTTTTTAATGATTTCTCTTCCACCATCTTGAATTCCGCGCTCCAGCGTTTCGTGTTGTGGTAGGTTTGCTAATCCAAAAGACAACACTAAAAAACGTGCCAAGTTGGCGATTTTTCACAATTTGGCAGATTAGTGGCCAAATCGACAATTTAACACTTACCGTAAAATCCGGCGAATAACCAAGCAACTCATCCTGACCTTTTCGACATCTGACCTCCCACAGTCCGTAAAAACCGCTTACACTCAATAACCTGTCCGACCCCATATACCCAATCTTCTGCGCTGCTTCCTATGCTAGCAATACGGCCATTCCAAAAACGTCTGTCGGGATCAGCCTACCTGCCCTCGTTGTGGGGAAATAGGCCACCACAGAACAACTACGAAAGAGCGATGTGTAAACTGTAAATGTGAGCATCCCTCCTATTCCCGCTCCTGCCCTACCTGTATCAAAGAGAAAGAAATCACCACAATAGAAATTAAAGACAAAATTTCTTACCCAGAGGTTCGACGTATTGTTTCATCACGTACGCTAGTCTCTAGATTAAGTTAGACAAATGCTGTAAAAAAAACTTAAAAATAGCTCAACACAGACAGAAAATAAAAAAAAAATAATAATATATCTAAAAATACTCTAACATCCACTAAAACGAAAGGATTTGCAAAATTTTCTGGCAATTTCCCATCCCAAAATAAGTGTAAGAGAATTGTAAGGACCAGCTAGCAATTCACCCAAAAAACTCAAAAAGCCAAAAAGCCTACTTTCGGGAGCTGAATACTTCAAAACTCCCAAAGAAGTTATTTAATGGATCCAAAATGTTCCACCCCATTTTAGAGCCAGATATGGTAAACTTGCATCCGTCAGATGATCATGAAGCTTTAATGGATTTTCCGTATCAGACCCTTCGGCTAGATTTGATTTGATTTTATGCACAAGAGCCAAATTAGGCTAAGCTGCGCCAAACAATGATTTAAATAGTACTAAAATTTTGAAAACTGTTTCTAAATCATACACAGTATGACAAAGTCAGATGATGCACGAAATGTTTCAATAAAATTTCAATTGTAAAAAATAAAAGAAAAAGATTAAGTTAATAAATAATGTAAAAAGGTTTCATAGCTTTCGCACGGGAGAGATTGAGTGCATAAAGTGAAAATAAATAGAGCTATGACGACATATAATATCGTAATTCATCAGGGCAGTAAAAATTGTGCTGTGAATTAGTCAAAACTTATAAATCAATGTGTTTCATAACAGTAAAAAATAAAAATTACTTTGGACTGTTTCTAACACGGGCTGGAGTTAGTGTGTGTAAAAAATTTTCACGTCTCCATTCCTCATTTTGCCAATACTCTTCCGATAAGAAATATTCATCCTTCTTCGTTTCCCCTAAGTAAGACTTATTCTTCGGGGATTCCACCTCTTCTTCTGTGTCGTATACGATCATATCCTCATTAGACGTGTCTTGAACAGGTGTACTTTCTCTGGGTTTATGGGGTGCCATTTCAATTTCTTATTTCTGTTTAACAGTAGAAGAGACATCGTTACATATGGTTTCAAATTTACGCCTTTTTTTACGAGTTTTTAAATTTTGTTTTGAAGTTTGAGATACAGAAGATGTGATTGTGGAAGATACGCTATTGGAAGTTGAGGTGGTAGTTTCAAGAACAGAGGGATGTGTTTCAGTTGATAAGGCTGTAAACATTGGACATGTTGAAGGGGGAGACTGGTTGATTGGATGAGGATGATGTTACAGACGTACATAGACTGTTGGATGCCGATGTAGCAGAATTAAGTAAAGGAACAGGTGGCTGAGATTCTGATAACGTTGTAGCTACAACATAAGATGTGGATGGTAAGAGATGTGCCTGAGTTGAAGTAGACGATCTGATAACTGAAGGAATACTGGAAGACATAGTTGGCTTCGGAACGGGTATTAAAGGTTGTAGTAATTTCAATGGTGGGCATATTATTTTTGTGGTGGTTTTATCTGTTTGGGTTGTTGTAGTTGCAGTTGATGATTTGGCAGCCTGGGCGTATGTTTGAAATATTTGTGGAACTATCAATTTACGCGCTTCAGGATAAGAAATATTTTTATTTGTTTTTATTTCCTGAATCTGCTTTACGACTTTCAACTTGGGGCATAACTTTGAGTCCGATGGATGGGACTGAAAACCATTAACACATTTCCGCTCTAGACTGCATTCCGTGGAAGGATGCCCAGTGGAGGCATATCTAGAGCATGTTAATTGTCCGCGGCAGGAATTTTGCGAATGTCCGAACCTTTGACACTTGAAACATCGCAGAGGATTCGGTATATAGGGACGGATCTTACAGTTTAAGTAACCTGCTTTTATTGCAGTTGGAAGTTTCAGGCTATTGAATGTTAAAATTAAATGTTTCGTAGGAATAATTCTAGCATCTTTTTTATAGTGATTCTCTCTTCTGACCTGAATTACACTCTGATCAGAGAATTCCTCGAGAATTTCTGATTCAGAGGTGTTCAACTGATCAGATTCAGAAACGACACTGTGGGAGGTATTAAGAGATTTATGTGGACTTATACTCACAGGAGAATCGAGAAATGTTTTGGCTATTAAGAAAGACTTTGTTTGTATAGCAGAATTGGTTTCAACAAGTAGATCACCGGAAAGCAATCTTTTAACGGATTTCGGTTCACCACCTATTCCTTTCAGAGCTTTATGTATGGCAAATGGTGATTTCGTAGACATTATATTAATAGGCAAAGATATCAATAAAAATCTTGAATTCGTGGCAATTTGATCAACACTAGTTTTGGGTAAAACGAGGCCTTTACCGGGTACGGCATATTTGAATCCATAAGAAGAGAGATGATATTCATCCTGGCGTGCCTCCACCCACCACGGAGTCCAACAAGGGAGGCAGTGTGACGGTTATCTGGCCAAAACCAGGCATGGTACTTACCTACAGTACACCCAGAATATATAGTAAAACAGCGTCAGGGCGACGATCGAACGGGTAAACCCGACACCCCTTATCTGCAGCACTAACCCTACAGCAACCCTACCGGGAACACCGAAGAGATTTATCCCCAGCTGATTGACAGGAGTGGGCTCACTCCTGCCACCCGTCTACAGAGAAGCGTGGGCCAAAGGGAACGCGAAAGGTATCCCCAGAACACCATTTTCCGTCTTACGGGACCCTGCACACGGCAAACATGCGGGTTGGGAAACCAGCGATGTTAGAGAAAAAGAATATGGTAGAGAGAAAAATTTAAAAAAAATTATAATATGTAAAATTTTGTTGCTGTAGTCTAGACATGAAAAAAGGGAGGAGGGAGAGAAGGGGGGAAAGATCACTAGGACACCTCGGGATCGTGAAACCCGTACTCATCTAAAGCAGATGAGTCCTCTGAGGAGAGGGGGAAAAGGGGGAAAGAGGGGCAGATAGAGAAGGGGAAGGGGAGGAAAGATCACTAGGGTACCTCGGGATTGTGACACCCGTACTCATCTAAAGGAGAAGAGTCCCTTGAAGGGCAGACCCTTCGGCATCTAGCTCCAAAAACAGCGATTGCTACCACATAATATTCTCCTTTCTTTTTTTGGTTGATTTCATTTGATTGTTTGATTTAATGGCCTTTCTTTCTTGGAACAAAAGACTCGTTTCGATTATTATAAATACATTATATCATAGTACCAGCGTTGCTCTTCTGGAGGCTTTTCTGAAGATTACCATGAAGAAGAGAGTGCGTGGTTACAACACTGTGTACGATGGAATGTTGAATGAAATTCACCTCTAACTGACGGACAATTCCTTTTCACGTGCTACCTTTATCAAAATAATGTCTTCACTCTTCACACATAGTTATAGGCTGTGGGTATAGGGGTCCGCTTCCATTCTTTAATCACAATCTGCTTTATATACTTACCACCCCCAATGATGTAATACCACAAGTGGATTTAAATCATTTGGTCAATCTATTGCCAGCTCCATTTATTTTGCTCGGTGACTTTAACAGACATAACCCTCTGTGCGGGTGTAATGAAACAAACTCTTGTGGGGGACAGATTGAAAAGTTGAACTCTCATCGCTGTCTCTGTCTACTTAATATCGATTAGAAAGCATATTCCCATGGCCCTTTGAGGGCATTTCACTCCCTCGACCTAGCCATATTTTTGCCAAATCCGTTACCATTGTTAAAGTTTGAGGTACATAAAAGTCTACATAATAGTGATCATTTCACTCTCCTAGTATATCATGTTAATGGCAGGGAAGCAAGACACCGTCCTCTCATCATTTCCATCGCACTGACTGGGATAAATTTACAAGGCAAGCGGTTATAACCAACACATTGGTTAAGTGAAGGGAAATTTACTATGTCATTTTCAATGTCACACGTACTATTATAAAGGCTGCCGATGCAGCAACTCCTAAGACATCGAACTCTCATCGGAAGCTGTGCGAACCATGATGGATTTCTACTTGCCATTTAGCTAAAAAGGAACAAAGGAGAGCTTGGGATACTTTCAGGAGCTACCCCGCAACTGAAAATCTTTTGGCGTCCAAACGTGCAAAAGCCTTAGCTCGTAAAATACTACATAGTATTCAGAGAGAATCTTAGATAGAGAGAGAGAGAGAGTATGCTTCTTCAATTAAATCGTCTACTACCAGTCAACAGTTCTGCAGAAAAGTAAAAGCAACGAATGGTCTCTATCCTGACATTACCTTGCTGATACTAGAAACTTCGACTGCTGTTAATCGTCCCGTTCTGATGAGACCAGCTTGATTGGCGAAACTTTCGCTAGTGTGTAAAGCTTCGATTCTTATATTGCTACATTTTTAGAGACTAAGAACCGTTCAGAGTATACATCTATCATCTTCAGGTGCCGAAATTTTCTACCGTAATTTGTTTTTGGTATAATTGTCACTTTCACATGTGTGAATTGTAGAGAGAACTGCCATCGGCCCACAATTATAGTACAGATCCTCATGGAATATAGTACGAAATACTCCGTCACTTAAACGAGGATTCACTACTAAGTCTCCTTTACTTACTCAATCGAATCTTGAGGAATCACATGCATTCTCGTCTAAGGCAAGAAGCCATAGTAATAACCAATCTAAAAACTAGAAGAGATCCGAAACTCCTCTTAGCTATTGACCAATAACACTCACGAGCTGCCTTTGCAAGATTGTAACATAAAGTTAATGCTCTTCTCCTCTACAGTTAGAGAAGAAATGATGTACTCTCCTCTGCCCCAGAGTGGTTTCCGCAAAAAATGATCTACTCTCAACAATATCATCTTGCTGGAAAGTACAATTAGGAAAGCTTTTGTCCGAGGGAACCATCTTATCTTTATTTTCTTGGACATGTAATCGTTTTTGACCTATGCGATTCTTTGCACTATATATGATTACAAGTTCAGAGGCAATCAGCCTTGTTTCATACAAAACTTCTTAGCTGCCCGAAATGTTAAAGTTCGTTTAGATGACACTCTATCTCCTTCTTTTATTCAAGATGAGGGAGTGCTTCAAGGGAGTATTTTCTGTGTCACCTTTTCATTTGTCATATTTCACCCATCTTATCTAAACTTCAGCCATTTATACAGGCTTCATTAGATGTGGACGATATACAAATAATTTGTGAAGGCTCGGAAATGCGTTTGATAGAACGGCAATTACAAACTTCGTTAACAAGCTACTTAAATGGTGGGACACGAATGGTCACAGTATTTTGACCAGTAAGAGTTGTTGCGTACACTTCTGCCGCAATCGGAGTTTTCATCCCGAACCTGAAATAGGCATCCGTGAAACACAAATTCCAGTAGTTCCCGAAGAGCGATTTCTTTGAGTAATCTTCGACAGCCAACTCACTTTCCTCTTCCGCATATTTTACATTTGTGGAAGAAGTGGGAAAAGTCACTCAACCTATTGAAGGTTCTACAAAACACATTTTGATGTACCGATGGGACATCTTTGCTCCAAATATATCAATCTATCCAACTTTCTCAGTTCATTACTGTTCTATGGCATATGGATCAACTTACGAATCTACGCTTTAGGTATCCGACTGGGTTCGGAGACAATTTTCTAAAATATGACTCATATAATTATTTAAATGTTATTTGTTAAGCACTTATGTTGCAAATCTATAAAAATACAGTAAAAAGAAAATATTTTAAAAAAATGTTTTTCAAAATATTGGGAAATTTGATCCAAAATATTAAAAAAAATGCTCTTTCGCAAAACAACATTAAAATATATATATATTACGTAATCAAATCAAAATTTTCCAGGAATACAATTCTTCAACATTTAAATCTGATGTCTATTAAAACAAAACTCGCGTCTTACAATAAAATTATGAAATATTGGTGCCCGACATAAAAGCACAGATTTCATTTGATTTTATTGTTATATTTTATGGCATAAAAGAGCCAAATTTGGCTAAGCTGCGCCAAACAATGCCGAAAGAAGGGAGCGAATGGGCATCATATGAAAAGATCTGAAAGAACAAATAACTGGTTTCAAGGAAGTAAGTTGAATATGCTTGAGATTCTTATGTTAATGAATACGTGGGTGCGAAACGCCAACCAATTGACTTCATTTCTTTTGAACTTAATGTTTCGAACAGCACAGTCATGGATTGGAAGAGGTTCTGCTGAGAGGTATGCAGGGAAATGTTTGTGTACGAAAATTCAACGCTTGGAGGTCGAGATAGTAGACATTGACGTAAGAAAGTTTGGTAAAAGAAACTATATAACAGAGTCAAACGAATGAATGGAACCTGGGTGTTTGGAGGAATTGAAAGGTCATCGAATAAGTGTTTGTTTCATTTGGTTCATGATAAGTTGAAGGATGCACTTCTTCAATCGATCAAGAGCAACTTAAAGGAGGGTACAACCATCATATCGAATTGCTGGAAAGCTTAAGATTGTCTGGAAGATGAAGTTTCGTTCATCTTTCGTGTACTCATACGAACTCCATCGAGGGTTCGTGGAGCGCCATTAAAAAATCTCTGCATGGAACCCGCATGTGTAATGATCAATTCGATTCTTACAATGCGGAGCACCTGTGAAGAAAGATGAGGTGAGCCAGCAACCCGAATGACTTAGTTACTGCCTCTTAAAGGCCGTGGCAGAAGTAGACCCTTTTTTAGAAGAACACTCCTGAGCGCAGGTAAGCCTTTTGCTGAGATATTCTAATTTATGATTTCCTTCTGCTTAAAAAAATAATATTTTTAATTTTAAGCATAAATGATACATTTATAAATATTTCTTTTTATTCCACATTATTATCTCTTCATTTTTATTTCAAAATTACAATTTGTGAATTCTTGGAACACCGATCTCTAAATTATGTAGCTTAACTATCAAATCCGGTTTCCAAAAACCTATTGCTAAATTAAGTTGATTGGCGACCACGGTTGGTCACCAAAAGAAATTGACTTCGCCAAGAGCCCCCTATATTACATTTTAACCGAAACTTTTATCACGTAACAGAAGACTACATGCTTACTGAAAAGGAAACGAACTAGAAAAACATATATTGAAAAGAATGGCAAAAAGACGGACAATTGAGCACCCTCTCCTGACATTGTGGACATTTAATCAATCAGCCTGCCAGCTCGGTGAAGAAACCCGATGCCAATGCCCACGCGTGAAAACCTCTCGTTATTTATATAGCATCAATTCTTTTGACGCAATTGTAACTGTACTCAATTTTAATGTGCCATTATTTAAAATTTATTTGAGTGAACCGCCGTAGTAAATTTGAGTGAAGGTTATAAATGGCACCCAACGAAAAATTATCAAGTTCACTTTCTGAACAGCTAGTTCATAAGGAATTTTTAAAGTAGTTTCTCTTAAATTATAGTTGCTAGCTTCGAAGAGCTTTTGGATCCGGCTCAGATATGGCACTTTGACAGGAACTCAGTGATTTGTGATTAGGATCATTTAAAGTGGAGTTTAAAAATGTTTTCGCCAACAAGAATGATTTCGTTTCTTAAGCGTACGTAGTTTTGAAGAGCAAGTCACAACAGATTTCGGATCTTCAACTGTTCTTTTAGGTGCATTTTGTATATGGAAAAGGGAGACTTTCGTGACATTTCATTGTTG
The DNA here is from genome assembly GCA_019973975.1 of Trichonephila clavata. Classification (NCBI taxonomy): domain Eukaryota; kingdom Metazoa; phylum Arthropoda; class Arachnida; order Araneae; family Nephilidae; genus Trichonephila; species Trichonephila clavata. The sequence continues at coordinate 323,026 of BMAO01030138.1, forward strand.
GTCAAAGACAGGAGTAGAAAGGGTGAAAAAGTAACAATGTTATCAATGTCAAAATTGGGTAAAACGAGGCCTTAATCCTGGTGCCGCGTATTTGAGTTCATAAGAAGAGAGATCATATTAATCCTGTCGTGCCTCCACTCACCACGGAGTCCAATAAGGGAGACAGTGTGTCGGTCAACTGGCAACAAGTTGTCTAGAATAAGAATAGCAGAATAGAAAAAGAATAAAGTAAAACCTTTTTAGTAAAAATATGATATAAAGGACTTTCGTATTTACTTAAAATCGCAGCAACTATTCATCGCAGAATGCTGGCTGTCTAAGTGTGTGTCGAAGACCGCGGTGACAAGTTGGGCAACAATGTCAAGCGATGGTTGACAGGAAACAAGGCTGCAGCCCTGTCAAGCGCACAAATTTGTAACAGATAAGCTGATTACGAACTGACACTGCAATCAAAAGAAATCGACGTCGAGTGAGTGAGTGAGTGATTGTGGAGTTTTATGGCTCAAGAGCCATGTGCGAATGCCTTGTTCTTTTACGCAAAAATTTGTTTGATTTTGAATCCTAGTATGTGTAAATGTTTTTGTTGTGTCCGTCGTTAAAAAATTATAAATCTTAAAAAGCCACTTTGAAACAAAAAAATTTAATAGAAAAAATCGTCCTCGTGTCTTTTTTTACAGTGTGAATGCAAGTGGGAGGGAGGGGTGTGTTGGAATCGGCGTCGAAACATTCGTGACGCCGCAAATAAGTTGACGTTTCCATCTGTATTGCTCACAATATTGTCACCAACATTCTGAAGTTTCGAAAAGTTTTTTTGCCAATGAGTACCCATTGGAGCCTGTTTGAACACCACAAGAATGAGCAAATAAAAAAAAGCAAAAAAAAAAAAAAGAATAGCGGAAAACCTTTTCAATAAAAATCCAGAAAAAAGGGACTTTCCTATTTTTTAAAAAATAGAATACTACAAAATACATAAGCTAAATATTTATACAAAAAACATTCCATTTTAAATAAGGAAACAGTTGGCAATTTTTTGGCGAACTTCAGCAAACTAAAAATTTAGAAGTTCTAAGAAATCTTCCAATTATTATAAGAATATAAGTTTGTTATCAAGCTTCCGCTCTCCGTTGAGAACCAGATGTCTTAACAGATTATCTCGTAAAAGTGAGAGTTTGATTTTTCTGTTGACCAGTGTTTATGATCAATAATGTTTAAAAATGTTACAAAAGTTCACTTGCTAGCCTTATTAGAAGAAATAGGGAAAACAGTAGATGAATCTTTTAAGTCATTGAACTAAAATAAATTCTTTTGAAATCCTCAAAGTTTATAAAAGGTAAGGAATTTGTCTTGAATTTCCTTGCGACGCCATATGCGCAACGTAGAAATGAAAACGAATTGCATAGTTCACGCTTGCAACAACAAACAAAATTTATAAATTGAACGTATTACGATGTTAATAAACTGCTTAAAGCTGTACAAATAATTTGTTTCATTCTCAGAATCTAACGAATGTTATGTTGTATAATTTGAAACTAATATTATTTTACGAATACAGACATGAGAATAAATAGTTTATCTATGTATATAAAAATGTTATGATGGTTTGTGTGTGTGTGTACGCTTCTGTGGCGATCCTGCTTTCATCAAGCGGGCGAGCTGTGTAAATCAAAAAATTAATTGTCTCCGATGTTCCACGAATTTATTGTCTATCGTTTTTTTTTTAGTGTTAAAAGTAAAAAGATGGTTTAATTTTATAGCAAAAAAGTCGTCGCTCGTTCTTGATGTGTGGATGTAAGCTTGGCTTTCTTAATTTAGCAACCTTTCTCAACTAAAACCGTCCCCACACTTCCATAACTCAAAAAGTTCTGCATGGATTTATCTGAAATTTTGACACAACGTTGCATTTGACTCCGGCCAGGTTCTTATGTACTTTTTATTTTGAAATGCACTCTAAATTTTTTTTAATTTAATTTTTAAGTGATGTTTTGGTGCTATGACGTTATACGATGACAAGATTCGCTCTGAATGCGAAAATTTAAGCTTTACACATAGTTTTTTTCCGGATTATTACATATTTTTACTTTAGCTATGTTTATTGGTTGTCATATTTATCTAATTTTTTGTTCTTTGATACATAATTGGGATTATTTTCGAGTAAATCATTTTTTTAAAAATTATTCTTTCAACAACTCAAATTTTGTTTTGTAGTTTTGGCAACATTCCGATAGCTAACGCGCAATAAAAAAAATTTTAAATTTCATTTGATGTTATTAGTGAAATACACACAGGTTAGGTTTTCTGATATATATTATTTTTTAACAGAATACAAATTACGGTTTGCTTGGTACTTACTTATTATTGCAACAATCACCAACGTTCAAAATAGCTCTCCAAGTTGGCAACCCTGATCTCCCATGTGTTGTATGAGTTGAATTGGCAATCATGTGCTTCATTTCATATATTATCACCAATAGGTTCCGTTTACTTTTGTCAGAGACATAGCTACCGCTGTATCAGCCGTACTAATGATACAAGGCCCCCAAGTTACAGTTGCCCCAATCCGTGTTACTACAGTCTCAGTAACATGGTGCTCATATCTGAAAAATGCCCCCCTCCCCCAGCGAATTTTTGATACAGGGCTTACTCAGAGCTGTGTTGCATTTTCGTATGTTTTTGTTTTAACCTTTTTAAGTGTAGTCAATCGGCTTCAGTACACGAAGTTGCCTTGCAGAAAATAGAACTTAGGTCATCATACTGGACACACACAAGCAAAAGCAGTGCTGACAAAAATTACATATCGAAATGGCTCGAATACCTGTTGAAGAAGCAGAGGGTCGTAAGATTGTAATTATTTTCAGTACTTATGTACTACGCAACAATCACCAGCGTTCAAATAACTCGAGAAATTGGCAACCCCAATTTCGCATGTGATGTTCGCGCTAAATTGGCAATCATATGCTTCGTTTCATATAATGTCGCTAATAGGTTGAGATAATATGTAAGTACCTTAATTTTTACAAATTATGCTTTCGCATTGATAAATATAATTTAGTTCTTTTTATGTCAGTTAGCGTTAGTGTTGTATTTAATTTTATGCTTGGGTTATGTGTTTTAGATATTTTTTTATATAAAATACTAAATTTAATTTGGTGCTTACGTATTATCGCACAATCGCCAGCGTTCAAGATAACTCGCCACTTTGGCAATCCCAATTTTGTATGCACTGGATTTGCAAATATGTGCTTCATTTCCTATAATTTCACCAAAATGTTGCAGTAATACATAAGTATACCTTTAATTAAATTGGCCGCAACACACCAATTTGGCATGATTTCAAAATCATGCCAAAAACAAATAGCGTTCCAATATGAAATTAATATTGTGGATATTATTTTAGCCTTTTTTTATCTTTCTCTCCAGTAATCCTTAATCAATTCAATATATTTTACAATATATATTTTGTGTTTGTTCGAAAATATTTATATTGATTTAATCAAAATATTGATTCTTCTTTTATTATTAATATCTTATTAAATTCAATTTTATGTTATAACTAGCTGTATCCAGCTATATTTTTCTTTGGCTCAAAATGGCGTCTTGCAGAAAAACGAATTTGAGTCGTCGCACTCGCCATACAGAAAGATCGAAAAGACAGCATTCGAATATGACTGAAGAAGAGAGGGCATCTGTACGGAGAGAGAAATAGACTAAGTACCATTCAGATGCTCCACGCTGAACCTGAAAAAAGACGAGCAGCCAGGCTTGAGGAAGCACGATTGCGAACACAGCAGCCGCGTTCTGCAGCAACAGATTTGTTTCGTTATCAACGGATTGAACGCGAAAGGGCGAGGATAGCTGGAATACGTACCCAAAGAACAACCGATCTGAATCTGCAATACCATCGTCTTGCATTCCGGTACAATCCAGCTTTTGATTATAGTTCAAGTCAACATGTTGTAATTGGACAGATGAGTCATGTCTGTACCTAGTGTCAAGCTCTAAAGTTCAATAATGAAGCGAAAGGGATGTGTTGTGCTGGCGGAAAAATCAAATCGCCTTTCCTTAAAGCACCATCAAAGCGTTGTGAAAACTTTACTTGCAGGATCTACGGCCGAATCAAAACATTTCCTATCGAACATCAGGAAATACAACTCTTGCTTCCAAATGACGTCATATGGTGCGGAAATTGTGACTGCTCAATTCAGGCCAACTTTTAAAATCAAAAGACAAATATATCACAAAGCTGCTGCACTACTCCCGTTCAAAGATAGTGACCATAAATTCCTTCAAATGTACTTTATCGGTGATGATAAAGATGAAATAGATGCACGTTATGGAATACACACTTCTCTAAGAAAATCCATCATTTCACAACTGCAGGAGCTCCTTTACGAAAGGATCAATTTGGTACGATTGTTTAAAATAGCTATTGATATTATGTCATCAGATACTCACAAGATTGTTATTCATGCAGACAAAACACCCGTTGGAGAACATGTCCGGAGATGAAATACTCCAACTATAAATGAAGTGGCTCGGAGATCAGTTCCAACCTAGAGACATTGTTCTCCATCGAAGAAACGAACAATTATAAAACGTCAGGAAAACTCACCGTGGTTATGATGCTTTGCAATATACAATTGTCTTTTGGTATGGTGCCGATGAATACCATTTCAATGTAAAAATAGTTAATCCAGTAAATGGTGCAGAAATTGATAAGAAATGCAGTGCAATGAACTTTTACGCATACTACTTAATGATTCGGAGGAACGAGGACAGTTATATTTTGAAATACCGTCAGTTGTTTCACCAGTACATTGTTGATATGTACGTAAAAATTGAAGCGGAAAGTTTGTGCTATTTCTTAAATTGAATCAGACAAAACTTAGCTCCGAAGAATACATTCATTTGCGAGACGCAGTTGTGAATGAAAGTAATACAACCAACACAGGAAAGATGATTATTTTGCCATCTTCATACATAGGCAGTCCGCGTCACATGCAGGAATATGCTCAAGATGCAATGGCATATGTTCGCCAACATGGGCTTCCAAACTTATTTATCACCTTCACGTGCAATCCAGCTTGGGATAAGATACAGCAGTTGTTAATTCCTGAACAATCGCAAGTGGATAGGCATGACAACACAGCACGTGTTTTCAGACAAAAACTTAAGTCACTGATGGATTTTATTGTGAAATAGGAAGTATTTGGATCTGTACGCTGCTGGATGTATTCAGTAGAATCGCAAAAGAGAGGATTGCCACATGCGCATACTGTAAAATAAAATAACTTCAGACGAAATCGATGATGTGATATGTGCTGAGATTCCAGGGGCTGATGTTGATAAGGATTTACATGTATTATCAAAAACATGATACATGAACCATGCGGTACACTAAATCCAAATTCACCATGTATGGTAGATGGTAAATGCTCTAAGAAATATCCTCAAGCATTCACAGCCAATACGATAACAGGAGATGATGGATACCCTCGGGATAAGAGGCGATCAACTGGAGATGGAAGGGGGGGGGGAATTCGGCAGCTGTACACAAGCAAAATGGTGTTATTGATGTAGACAACCGTTGGGTGGTTCCATATTCACCTCTGTTATCAAAAACGTACAGAGCACACATAAACGTAGAATATTGCAATCCCGTCAAATCGATTAAATATATCTGTAAATATGTGAACAAAGGCAGCGATATGGCAGTTTTTGGTGTGCAACCAGAAAATAGTGACAGAAATGCAGTACGAGTTATCAATGAAATTGCACAATACCAAGCTGGAAGATATATAAGCAGCAATGAGGCTGCATGGCGTTTTTTCTAATTCCCCATGCATGAACGAATTCCAACAGTTATCCACTTATCAATACATTTAGAGAATGGCCAGCGTGTTTATTTTACAGATGCAAATGTACTTAAAAGGGCCCTTAATCCACCTGGTACAACTCCAACTGCTTTCTTCACTTTGTATCAAGAAGACGCTTTCGCCAGAACACTGTTGTATTCAGAAGGGCCCTCTTATTATACGTGGAATGAAGCTAAAATAGTATTCATACGACGTAGACGAGGAAAGCCAGCATTTTCAGAGAAAATAGAATTTGTAGACTTTATACAGTGCATCCTAATCATAATGAATGTTTCTATCTTCACATGCTGTTGGTTAATGTGCTTGGTCCTAGATCTTTCCATGAGTTTAAAATTGTTGACGGCGTCACACATGCCACTTTCCACAGTGCGTGTCAAGCTCTGAACTTGTTAGAAAGTAACCAACAATGGAATATATGTATTAATGACGTGTGCAACACAGCACATCCAAACCGAATTCGAGCATTATTCGCAATTACATTAACCTCTTGCTTCCCTTCATCTCCCACAGAGTTATGGGAAAGACATCCATCGCATATGGCTGGGGATATTCTGCGTAGAGTACGGCTAGAAAATGGCAATATGGCTATGGAATTTACAGATGGCATTTACAACGAAACATTAATAAATATTGAAGATAAGTGCTTAACTATTGAAAATAAAGTTTTTATTCAATTGGGAATGCCAGCACCCACCCGAGCTACGATTGGTTCATTTGAAGTGGATTTGCACCGTGAGCAAAGTTACAACATCGGTGATCTCCAGTTATATATATCTATACTAATAAAAGAAAGAGTTTGTGTGTGTGTGTGTGTTTCAGCTGTACCGGCGAAATTAAGCAATACAGAAGTATGAAACTTGGCATGTAGAAGCTATAGGTTGTTATGCTATTAACCTCGAAGAGTTTTTTTCGAAATTCGCTTTAGATTTTTTTAAAATTTAATTTTTAAGCGATTTTTCAGCTAAATCTGTACTAATCAGAGAAAAGTTTGTGTGTTTCAGCTGTTCCGGCCAAATCCAGGAACTCAGAAATTTGAAACTTGGCATGTAAAAGCTATAGGTCGTTATGCTATTAACCTCGAAGAGTTTTTTTCGAAATTCACTTTAGATTTTTTTTAAAATTCAATTTTTATGCGATGTTTCAGTTAAATGGAGATATGACGTCATCAGCCATGCCAAGTCTTAACTTTGCGAAAATTAATGTTTCGAGCTGTTTTGGGGGGAATTTCAACACATTTTATAGTAAATATACTTATTTATGATTGTATTTATTTGTTTTTTTAACTCTTAGTGGAGGAATTACAGTTGTTTTTCGAAAAAAATCATCCTAAGAAAAAACAATTTCTAAATTTTATTTTTCCGATTGGCAACACTACTTCGATAACAGTAGATTTTCAATGTTTTTCAATGTGAATCGTATTTGATTCATAACGTATTTTATCCTTTTCCGTACTTTAAAAAAAGAGGGGGGGGGCAATATGTACCGTAAAAGTGTACAGATATTCCAGGTGAGGTGATTTCGTTTTTCGCTTAACTTTTGACTCCGAAAATTTTGTGACGGGATATCAAACACCAGATGGATTGTGAGCCCGCCAACGTTAGTGGACAAAACCAAAGTTTCGCTACCGTATTAAATTCATGTATCTGTGTATAATTTTTGTTTATAATTTTTTCTTATCAACTTTTGTGATTTGTAATAATGCACGCTGGCCTAAAGCTACTATTTTTACTGTTGTGACCACTTTTAAAGATATTTACTTTCCATAAAATGTTCTATTTAATTTTATGTTCCTGATTAATCTTAGCTCTACTATGATTATCAAAAAAGCCTGATTACACTCTTCAAACCTTTTTGCTGTATCTGAAAATTTTTTGCTTCTCCATGTTTATTAATTTTATGTTATTCTTAGAGTCAATAATGCAAAAAGATTTGTTCATATTTTGGTAAAAAACAGTTGCAAGGACCTTGGGTTTGCACATTTGCTTTTACTTATTCTTGCTAACCTGAATGTTGGTGGTATTATCAATCTAAGGTTGTGCTTGGGCTACAATTCATTTCACGTTCATATCACGACAACAGAAGGTAGTCGGCCCCAAAGTAAGAAAAGCTGTTAACTAAATCATTGCCTATATATATATAAATAGCAGTACACTTTAGCGGTACATCTTGCCTACTTCCCATCAAAATCAGACCTTTGCTTTTGTATTTAAGGTTGCTTTTCGGTTTGAATTAATGTTATTTCTACAATATGCTAGATTACATTATATATATATTTACATTTCTTTTATTCATGTTCAAATTTTTTAATATTTTCTGGCAAAATTAAGGCTTAATTTTCTTTTGTTTTCGATAACCTTTTAATTAAAATTAATGCTGTATTTTCTATTTTAGTGTCTCGCATATGCACATATTATTGCAAGTTGGCAATTGTTGCAATAATACGTTAGTACCTTTTCTTTTTGTTGTAAGCTAGATTGTGGTACTATTTTGCGACATCGATGAAACATGGAATTTGCCGATAAAGGTAAAAAGCAATAATCTTTTTTGGTACTTACACATTGTTGCAAATATTGCCAACTTAATAAATGACTTGCCAAATTGGCAACCATATGCTTCATTTCATGTAATATTGCCAATAGGTTGCAATAATGTGTAAGTACCATAGAAAATGACACTCCATTCAAACTAATTGGATTATCAGATTGCCAATATCATGATTTGAGTTTGAATTTATGATACTTACATGTAAGCGTCATCACAGCCAAATTGGCGCCATGCTAATCGCTCCTTGATATCAAAAGATTCTTACGTGTTTTTATATGAAAAAAAAATCAGCTGGATTTTGTTGGATATAGTATGATTTGTGTGTGCTTAGTTCCAGTTTGGCTGTGATGATGCTAATACGTAAGAACACGAAGGCTAATATGAATTTTTATTTACATATGACATTTTCTGACATATTTTATTTTTGTTCTGAGCTGTTTATGGTATTTTCGTCAAAATTAGACCTTGATTTTTATATTTGAGGTTGCTTCTTGGGTTCAATTAATGTCATAATTTTTACTATATGTAAGGTTGCTTCATATATATTTATGCTTATTTTCTATCTGTTTCAATTTTTCATGTTTAAGACTTTCTGTGATTTAAGTCATCAGAGATTCCTAAGCTGGGAAAGAAATGACTATATTAAATCTAAAACCAAAAACACTACAGAAGAATCAAATGTATACATATAAAGGTCAAAATGAAAATAGAATAATAAACCTGACACAGCCTTTAACCAAAATAGGTATTACAATATGACTACATACAAAATAAATCAAAAATTTTTAAGCTGAAAAGAAATGACAGAATTAAATCTAAACCCAGAAATGGTTCAGAATAATCATACAAAATATAAGCAAAACAATGTATATTAAACTAATTTAGTTATTGAAAAATATATAACAGGTTTAGCTGGAAGACTGATGCATCTTTCTATCACAATACAGTCTTAAAAAAATTAGTCAGATTTTCAAAGAATGACATAGCATTAACTCTCGCTTCGTCTGGAATAGCAGCGACATTATTACCAGGTGGAAGGACTGCTCATTAAGCTTAAGTTGCCATTGAACATACAAACCATCGAGACTTTTCCCATACCAAAGTGTCTGGTATGGGAAAAGTATTACAAAAATGTTAAGTCATTGCTTGGGATAAATGTGCGATGATACATAAGAAAATCATTTGAAGCTCTGGATCGATCGCTACAAAATTTGCGTGAAAACGTTCAACCATTCGGGAATGCATTGATCTTGCTCGCAGGAGATTTTAGACAAACATTGCTTGTAATTTCTCGATCGACACCAGCGGACGAAATAAATGCTTGCCTGAAATATTCAACATTGTGGCGACACGTACGTATATTTCAGTTGACTACAAATATGCATGTCCAGCTTCAAAACGATCAATCAGCCGAGGTATTCTCACGACAGTTACTGGACATTGGAAACGGACAACTGCCAATAGATGAAACAAGACAAATATCAATACCTGATAATTTTTGTAATTTAGTGACATCGAAAGAAGAACTTATCGAAAAAGTATTTCATAATATTCAAATTAATTATAGGAATCATGACTGGCTCAGTGAACGAGCTGTCCTTGCCGCGAGGAATAAAGATGCCTATCAACTTAATAATTTTATACAATCCAGCATTCAAAGTGAGGAAATTATATATAAATCGATAGACACCGTTGTGGAAGCAGATGAAGTAGTTAATTACCCATCAGAGTGTTTGAACTCTCTTTATCTGGCAGGAATGCCACCACACATATTTTTTTTTTTTTTTACATTTATAAACCCCGTGCACCACCGAACGTATAACACGGGGGTAAACAACACAGACAGAAGAAAGGATTACAACACAAACATCCATGCCTTTTCCGGGATTCGAACCCAGTCCCTGCGGCACCGCAGTCAGCTTCACTGACCACTATACCGGATGGGCGGCACCACACATATTAAAATCTAAAATAGGTGTGCCAGTTATCAAGTTGCGTAATGTCAATCAGCCGAAACTCTGTAACGGCACGCGGCTCGCTGTTAAGAAATTGATGAACAACGTAGTGGAAGCAACAATATTAACTGGGCCTTTTAAAGGAAAAGATCTACTGATTCCTCGAATTCCCATGATCCATTATTTTAAAGATTGCAATTCCCAATTAGATTGGCATTTGCCATCACAATCAATAAAGCCCAAGGTCAATCGTTAGAATTGCGTGGGTTAGATTTAGGTGGGGATTGCTTCTCACATGGACAATTGTATGTTGCGTGTCCCCGTGTCGGCAACCTGATAGCGTTTATATTTACTCAAACAATGGTAAAACAAACAAATATTGTATACCCACAAGTATTGCCAAATTAAGCCTTTGCCCAAGGACTGCAAGGTAGAGCCATTTCTAATTTGTGTATATTTTTAACTGTTAAAGACTGGTTTTTTTTATTTAAATTAATGTAATTTTTTTATCAGTTTCGGGCTGTTTTTAATTTCTCTACGTTTATTACTATTTTATAAATTTGCATGAACGTATTTGTGTATTTTTGCATTTATTACTGAAATTTTTTCTTATTTATTTTTGTGATTTGCATTTAATCAATTTTTGCTTATGATTGTCTCTGATATACTTTTGGGATTTTTATCTGGTTTTTCTTTATGATTATTTCTTATATATTTTGGAATTTCATCTGATATATATTAATGATTATTTCTTATATTTTTTTGTGGTTTGCAATGCATTTTGTTGTCTGATTGAATCTTTAAATAATTTGAAATCACCCAGTTTTTCCTCATATTTTGAAACTCAAATTATTTTTAAGTTCTCAGACCTCCATCTCTGTAATTAATCCAGTCTATCCATGAAGAAAATTATGCCCAGTATAAAATTCACAATTGGCTGGATGGACCAGCTCTTTTTTTTCAATTTAACCAGACTGAGCCACAGAAACGCGTGGCAGGCTACAACTATTATGTCAATAATAATATCATCATGCTTTTTATTCTCCGAAATAATCCGTTGCATAACATAAATGCAGTTATTTGTATATATACATATTCAATGGGAGAATTACTTCCTCGTTTTTACTTCCATCACATGATCATAAACACACAAAATTTTTCTAGTGATTCTTCTGACCTGAATTACATACTGACTTGAAAATCCCTCAAGAACTTTCATCTCAGGTTACAGGTACAACAGGTTAAGTTCAGAAATGACACCTGGGCTGGAGTTGAGAGATTTATGTGGACTAACAAGAAGTGGAAAACCCTGGAACGTTTTCGTGGATAAGTAGGATTTTGAGAACTGAGAGCATTTTGTTCCAACAAATAAATCACTAGTTCCCAATTTTTTAAAAGTCTCTCGTTTACCTATTCCTTGAAGAGATTTGTAAATTGCAAAAGGGGATTTGTTTGATTTTATGGCTCCAGAGCCAAATTAGGCTAAGCAGCCCCAAACAATGATTGAAAAAAATACAATTTTGAAAACTGATCCTAATGCATACATAGTTTGATAAAGTCAGACTGTGCACAAATCTCTTCCATAAAGTTTCAATTGAAAAAAAAAAATTTAAGTTCTCCTGAATTTTACAAAGTGAATAAAGTAATTAATTTTAAGGATTTTAAATCATACATAATTTGAAAAATCAGATGATGCTTAAAATGTTTCAATAAAGTTTCAATTGGAGGGGAAAAAAATTTTAAATATTGAAAAGTTTTCATGCGTGATTTTCATAAAATGAATAAAGTAATTCATTTATAAAAGTATCAGCTTGTGTTAAATAAACTCTATAAAAATTATAATTAATATAAAATAATGATTGCACATAGGAATGAAAACAGATGTGGAAGGTGATTTCCCCCAACAAATCATATAAAGGGCTCAAGTGTACTATAGGGTGGGGGGTCGGATGTGGCGATTTTTATCGAAATGTCATAGTGAGAGATAACAAATTCATTCTAGTGTACTATTTTATTTAGTAACCCTTAATTTTTTATTTGTGGTCTTATGTAGATAAGGTCACGAGTTCTTTTTAAAAAATTACCATTGTTAATTAAAAAAAATTACGGATAATTTCAACTCGAGCAGACGATTTTCAAATTAACAATTCCATCTTTAATTTATTTTTCATTTTAAAATTTATTTTCGTCGTACAGGATAAAAGACGTTTAAAGCAATTCAAAATATTCCATTTCCAGCTTTTTTGTATTTTCCTTCAACTTATCTTGAGGAGTAAGTCTGAAAGGTAAAATTTGCGTGTTTTTTTTTAATGATTTGGAATAAAAAGGTAAATTGTCTGCGATGTAGTGGTGTACGGAAAAATGATTGATTGCAGCCAGTGCTGAATGTTCGGTTTGCAAGAAAGCTATGCATCTGATGAAGAATAATTCAACTGACAGATATATTTGGGAATGCCGAAAGAAAGGAGCGAATCGACATGGCATGAAGAGATCTGTAAGGAAGAATAGCTGGTTTGAGAAGAGTAAGCTGAATATGCTTGAGATTCTTAAGTTAACGAATATGTGGGTGCCAAAAGCAAACACTTGGCTTCATTTCTTTTGAGCTTAATGTTTCAAACAAAACAGTCATGGATTGGAAGAGGTTTTGCTGAGAGTTATGCATGGAAATGTGTGTGTATGAAAGTTCAATGATTGGAGGTCCTGTGTGATAGTATAAATTGACGAGAGCATGTTTGGTAAAAGAAAGTACACAACGGAGGCAAACGAGTGAATGGAACCTGGGTGTTTGGAGGAATTGAAAGGTCATCGAATAAGTGCTTGTTTCATGTGAATCAGGATAGGTTGAAGGATACTCTTGTTCTGTCGATCAAGAGTAACATAATGGAAGGTACCACCGTCATATCCCGCCGTCTTAGTTGTGCCGGACAATGTTCTGGAGTCAAGTTGAATTATTTTTGTTGCAAGAAGAAATGAATAGAGAATTCTGTGGTCCTGAACATTGTGTGTATTTCAGATCGCCATGATCCCCTACCAGTGATATTTTTTAACTAAAATGTTTATGCTGCTAAATGAAGTCTACTTCCTTGTGAGTTCTTTTTTGCAAAACGTTGTTCTTTATCAACATTTTTTCCTTTTTTATTTGAAATTTTTTTTAAAATTTAAATTAATTTGTGGCTTACCAGTTACATTTTTGCTTTCCTTAGATCACTTATCATACAAATTATTTTGTCTGTGTATTCTTCACAATATAATATATTTTTCACAATTCTTTTTCTTAATATTTTTGTATTAAAGTTCCATTTCTCCTCATTGAAGAAACTTTTGTCACCTAACCGAAGACTCAATGCATATTGCAGAGCAGATGAAATTAAAAAAGAAAAATATTCTTAAAAAAACCACTTTCATAAAATTTTTATTTTTAATTATTTCTAAAGTTTAAATTAACTTACAGCTCACCCGTTATATATTTGCTTCCTTAGATGACCTAACTTAAAACTCAACCTCTTTGTCTGAATATTCGTCTCAATATATTAATGTGTAAAGGTTTCCGTGATTCTCGCATTGATTTGATTTGATTGTTTGATTTTATGGCATCAGAGAAAAGTTTGGCTAAGCTGCGCCAAACCAGTGGCGTAACGTACACCCCCGCACTGCGGGGGGCCCAAACCCTGGCTGACTCCCTTCATGTAGATTTTCTCAAAATTCGCTTTCGATTTTTTAAAATCCTACTTTTAAGCGATTTTCCAATTGGCGATCTAACGTCATTCAAAATCAACATTTTAATTCTCTCATTCCATATCTTTGATCCAATAACCAAATCAAAAAACATTTTATTTGATGTAGTGTAATCTCCGCGACGAGAGATACTTTTCTTTAGTGGTTTTTTTCAAACGTAAATTACTAAGAGATAAAATAAAAGTCAGATGGAGAATCGGGGATATAATGCTAGGAAGATAAAGAAATTCATTACTCTTATTATTTATTATAGTATACTTTACATTAGCTGCAGAAAGAAAAAAGACATGGTTTACTTTCTACCGAAGTTACAGAGTAACTTATTGGCAACTTTAGTTCCCCCTCATGTATTTCATTTTCATTTAGCGAAGTCGTAAATAACGTACATCCGTTATGCTCTTTTCACGTGAAATACTATAATGATACTTGGAAAACGATAGAGAGCATTTAAATAATAATTCAGTCAGATTTATGAGTACTCAATCAAATAAAGCATAATGAGAAATGCTTCACAAAATAAATTTAGGGTGTGCACCTTCACTATAAAACATTTCTATCTCACTTCTCGCTTTCATTATTAGAACTGTATTTGTGGAGTTAAAAAAAACTTTGAATGTTTCTCAAAAGCGAAAAATTCGAAAGGAAAAGGAGTATAATATTTATAGTAAATGTGCAAAATTGGATAAATTTTTAATATCTGCAAGTACATAATCTTGTGCAAGTACTCGTCATAGTAATGCTATTGAAGCTGATGAACATATCATGGAAGTGATAATTAATTCACAAGAAAATTATAGAAGTGAAAACTCAGAGCTTTAAGTATTAAAATTTGAAATTTCATAATGTTAGAATTAAAATTATCAACATCAATCTAGTTTTCACATTTATTGACACACATATATGGTTTTTTTATTATTCAAATATATTACGGGCTGTAAAAGATCATGACAAAATATAAATACAATTCAATTGAAATAACAATTAATATACAATCCTATTATTTATGAATAGTCTTTGTATTTACTTAAATTTCAATGTACTTGATTTTTAACATTATTTTAATTGTTTGCATCATCGTCATCGTTCATTTGAACAATACTTAGACTTTTTGTACTTTCAATTGTTTCATTCTGTTCTAAAACAGATACAATAGGCTAATAGTAGCTAAAAAAAGAAAGATAAATTTGAATCAAACATTTTCCTAAGTATCGCGCGTGTAAGAACCGCATCGATCGTCGTAGTACTGAGTTTTTGGTCGTTGGACATATTTAAATTAAGTTTCATTTAGAAAATTAATTAGTGGAAGATTTTTATTATCTGCAAAGTTAATATTGAAGTCTCCACATAAAATCATCGATACATTATCATATTTTTCGCCAAATCCTTTTCCGAGTATTTCAGAACCTTCTTTTGTAATCGCCAAATTTTTTAATAAAAATGGTTGTATCTGTCTCATAGATTTTCCAGGCGAAATATAAACGGCAACCACATTAATATGTATTGCCCATTCTCGGAATCGCAACGAGCAATGCACAATATATACACATTGAACTTTTCACTAAATCTATTGAATTTCACTGTAAGATATACACAGCACTCTACGTCAGCTGTATAACTACAGATACACTGGTGTGCAAAAATTAAGGACGAGACGGTTTTTTCAATATAACTTTGTACAAAAGCATTCCAAATCAACACATTTAATACCGTAAGATCCCCAATACGTAAGGACATGAGTAATGTAAGCAACACTTACTAAAAGAGAAATCAGAGGGATAAAAAAAAAAAGAAGCTTTATTGAAAAAGTAGCATGGAGCGCAATGCGACTGAAGGCCGAAACATCCCTGTGATGGGTGTCCAGCAAGAAATATCCGGTCTTTAGTAGGGGATATGATCTCCCCTGACTGCTAGGCAGGTTTCACAGCGTCTGCCCCTGCTGAGAATGAGGGTGTCAATGAGTTGTTGAGGCATTGCTGCCCATTCGTCTTGCAGCGCCAATCGAAGCTCCGGAATCGTTACTGGTGGTAAGGTACGAGCTGCCAAGCGTCTGCCTAGAAAATCCCATACATGCTCGATGGGATTGAGATCCGGAGATCGTGCCGGCCAATCCATACGTTCAATATCCTCACTCTCTAAGAGCTGTTCGGCAGCTACTGTGCGATGACATGGTGCATTGTCGTCCATGAAAAGGAACTGCGGACCCATAGCGCCTCTAAAAAGACGCACATATGGAAGAAGAATCTCGTTACAATAACGGGTCCCGTTGACTGAACCTGCGTCGAAGATGTGAAGGTCTGTACGACTACCAAGCATGATGCCTCCCCAAACGAGAACACCGCCACCTCCATACCTGTCCCTTTCAATGATGTTCGAGGGATGATTGCGGCTTCCCCGCTCTCTCCAAATGAGTATGCGATGAGAATCGCTACTCAGACTGAATCTGCTCTCATCTGTAAAGAGTACTCGTCCCCATTCATTGTCTCTCCAATTCCGGTATTCCCGGCACCACAGAGAACGCCTTCTCCGATGGGCAGGCGTTAGAGGTACACACCGTGCAGGGCGTCGTGCAAACAGACCACGACCGTGCAGTCTTCTGGCCACGGTAAGACGCGATATCGGTCGTCCAGTCGCCTGTGTCGTGTGTCTAGCGATTTCTCCCACTGTCTTCCGCCTGTTTCTTCTGGCCTGTAAGGCAATATATCGGTCATCTGCGGGTGTGGTTCCTCGTGGACGACCACTACTTAACCCCCGGATAGCTGTTCCTGTAGTTTGAAATTGTCTCCAAAGTCGTGAAACGATGCTGTGAGCAATTCCGAACTCTGCAGCCACACTTGTCACACTGCGACCTTCCTCCAACTTCCCAATGATTCGACCTCGGGTAAAAGCATCCAGATGCCGTCTAACAGATTGATTATTCGCCATTTCTCGCTGAGGCAGCAACTCGGTGTGATTTTAATTGCTATACGGTGTGCAATCTCTTTGCCAGAAATACTAATCTTACACCGACAACATGCTTTACTACTCAGACACTCCCCCATTATGTCTACCTGCATATCTGCGCATGTGCTACCGTACATCACCTCACTTAATCTCCTGATTGGTCTTTCTGTCCGCTCTGCCTCTTCGTTCAGCTGATATGCTAATTTTTCGACTTCGTCCTTAATTTTTGCACACCAGTGTATACTGCTATAAGCCTGTCGGTGACGCGAATGCACCAGATTTCACCCATCCACAAAGTGTCTTAAGGCGAACAGCACACTGCGCGTGCGCCAGTCAGAGCATGTCGGTGACGCGAACCCATAAGATTTTTCCCTACCAAAAAGTACCCAACGCCGCTAAAGAAGTTTTCACTTCAAAAATACAGTTTCAGACACTTCAGCGAAAAAAAATATTCTATCTAAAGAAAAGGAGTCGTAAGACGAAATCTGAGAAAAACAGACTCGAATAGAAGTGATTTTGCGCTTTATGTAGGTACTCATTTAGATACAGATTTAAGGGAACAAATTTTCTTTTAGTCTGTGTATTAGTAATAGTAGTTGTGTCTTTTCTTCGTACGCCGAATGTACAGTTTTTTATTACTTTTTTCATTAAATCATTTTTGCATCACACAAAGAACTCTCTTCTTCAAGAGTGGCAGTATTTATGCTAGAATATAATCGAACTTTTTTTTTAGATAGGAGTGGATCGAGACAGCGCTTTTTAACCCTGAAATTTCTTTTGAATACAATGCTAGCGTCATCTGTTGTCCAGAATATTATTTATTTTCATGATTATCTTCCAAACCTCAGTTTAATCTGCAATTAATTTAGAAAATGATAAAAAATTTATTGTATAAAAAATTAATATGACTGAAAAAGCCAAATATATTGGATTTTGTAATTTCATTAAAATATCTATACTTTTGCTTTGAGTGAAAAAAATTTAAGCATAAAATATTAGAAAAATAACCTAAATTTTTAATAATTTACAGTATAAAAAATAAATATGACTGAAAAAAGCCAAATATATTGGATTTTGTAACTTTCATTAAAATATCTACATTTTGCTTTGCGTTAAAAAAAATTTAGCCATAAATATTAGAAAAATAACCTAAATTTTTATTTAACATGTATATTAATTCAACTAGATTTAAAATCTATTCTTTTTTAAAAAGAATTAAGTAATATGTCAACTTATCAAGTAGTTTTTTAAAAGTACCTTTTAAGAAGACCTTTCTCAATATAATATAATGTACATGCATTAATATTATATTAATACAACATTTGAGCTATTTTTTCCAACACACACATTACACTATATTGAAATCAAATATAATCACCAGGATATCATATTTTAATTGCATATTTATGCCAATAATTAAGTGATTAAACTGAGTAATCTTGTGGTAACAAATGCTATCAATATTATGCAAAATCTTATGTCGAACTGAAAAAATTGTTTTCAGTCATGTAAAATTAAAATAGTGTTTTAATGTAGAACATACATTGGAAAATAACATATTAAAAAATTACGGGCATTGTAAGTTTTTGTTTTATATGCCTTAACAAATTTTAAATGCATTTTTCTCAGAATTTCAGTTTTGAAGGTATAAAAGTTCTAATCCCTAAGACTTTTTTTCTGTTCATCACAGAGCAGTGAAAATTTCTGTATCTACTCCCAAACGTATGTTCTATAAAATTAAGTATAGATTTAAGGCTGAGATCTCAAAAAAAAAATTTGTTTTTTTTTTCCATCTTTTTTTAGAAAAATTATTAAAAATCAACAAGAGGGAATAGATTTTCAAATCCATACTAACTTTTCTTTGCAATAATCTAAGAAACATAAATAACTTTAAGAGACTAAAAATTTTTAAAAAACGAACATTTTGAAAAATAATTGACAACTAGTTTTTCATGTAATTCAAAAAATAAAATTATATCAAAACATTTGTCTCGCTTGTCTATAAAAATAGATATTGCAACACTTTTCATTAGGTATAACAAGAAAGATAATGAAACAATTAATAAAATAAATCAAAAAACAACAAGAAATAAAAAGTAAAAATTATCCAAAATGTAAATAAAATGCGATAAGAACTTCAACAAAAATCATTCGACTAATACAGCAATACAAAAATAGTATAGGACTATCCAATTATTTTAGTTTCCATATTACATAACAGATGGCGCTAACATTTTATTCAAAAAAACTATCAGGGTTAAAAAGCGCTGTCTCGATCCACTCCTCTTTAGATCAAGCTCTTCCCGGGATTTAGAAACAAAGCATAAGGGAAGTGATATATTTTTTCTTTCGCAAGAATTTGAAAACGAAAATTATTTCGTTCGTTATAAAGACAGTTTTCGTGTCTTTCTTATTGTATCGTTTTCATTTAAGTTACCAGGTTATCTTTCGACTGCTGTTAGAGATTTTCCATTTTAATAAATACCGTAAATACTCTCTGTTAAAGGTTATTTACTTCGTTTTTTTTTCAGACTCAGGTTGATTTTGTATTCAGTTAAAAGATTAATGTTTAAATATTTTTAGGTGATGTGTATAGGTTTGTTTGATTTTGTAATCCATTGTAAGATCTGGCTTGGAGCCCAAAACCTGACCTTGCGAGGGGGGGGCTATTATTTTCCGGAGCTATTAAATAATTCATTAATATTTTTAAATAATTTTTATAGTTACTACTAAAACAGCGAACGCATCCTTTTTCTACTTGATTTTTGTTGGTATCGCTACAAACCTGTTTTTATTGTAAAAGCTATGAAAAAAAAAAGAGTTTACTTTTGTTATTCTCAAAACTTTGAATGAATTAAGTAAAATATCATTAAAAATATTTTTTCAAATTCTGGTTTTTAAATTTTTTTTTCGTTGTTTATGTACGCAGTAGTAGATGAATGCAGACTTTTTCTAGTTAGTAAAAAATCTCTCTCTTTCTATCTATACAAATAAATAAAATTGAAGTGTCTGTTTGTAATTTCAAATTAGCAGCTTTTTTACTTAATGCACTAAAAGTATATACGGTACTCATAACAAAAAACCAATTTTTAAAATTTTTGTCTGTCTGTCTGTCTGTCTGTCTGTCTGTTTTGTTCGGCTAATCTCGGAAACGGCTGGTGTGATTTAAAAAATTCTTTCACTAATGGAAAGCTACATTAACGGGGAGTAACATAGGCTATATTTTTTCCCGTATTCTTACGGGAACGGAAACTATACGGGTGAACGGAAACTGAATGCCAAGATGAACGCCAAATTGAACGCCAAGCTGAGCTAATGAAGTCGTTGTTTTGGTTACTGGCGACCGATGCTCTTCATGAGACATAATAGTGTTACGCGCGCATCATAATTCGCTGACACGTGCCATATTTTTTTTTATGATATGTCTCACTGTTCAGTTAAGTAGAGCATCGGCTGTTTCGGATGCACTTTTAAAAATAATAAATCAAGGCTTCATAAGCAAAAAGCAATGCAAGAAACAAAAATTGATAAGTTTTAATCCTTTCTCTTTTTTTTATTTACATTTTTAGTCACATTTAAACAATAGTTATTATTTGCTTAATATTATATTGTAATCGAAGAATAATAATTTTCAAGGTATCTTTCATTTTTCTACCTCTCTGTTTTTCTTAATTCAAATTGTTCTTAATTTCTTAATTGTGAGTTTTTTTCATTCGTTATATTTAAGCTGTTTTAAACTTTAACAGCTGAACTTAAGTATAATAATTAGAAATCAATGTTAAACATTGTTAGGTTTTTATTCATGAAAATATTTCAGATTTTGATAAATTACTCTTAGGTTATTTTATTTAGTTAACTGCGTAGGTAGTTGTTTCTAAATAATTCAAATTGTTCTTAATTGTGAGTTTTTTAATTCGTTATATTTAAGCTGTTTTTAAACTTTAACAGCTGAACTTTAAGTATAATAATTAGAAATCGATGTTAAACATTGTTAGGTTTTATTCATGAAAATATTCAGATTTTGATAAAAAAAAAACATAGCATTTATGATGATGTTCACAATCTCAATATAAAAGACGATTCGTGGTTGTGTGAAAGATCCATTTTAGCACCTATAAACGACCAGGTTACTGCGCTTAATCAGCGCATGTTTAAATAAGCTTCCTGGTGAATCACAAACATACCTTTCCATCAATACAGTTTGCAATCCGGATGAAACAGTTATTTATCCAACAGAATTTTTAAACAGTATAATTGTGCCTGGTCTACCTCCTCACAAGCTAGAACTTAAGATTGGCGTTCCCACTATACTCCGTAATTTAAACCCACCAAAACTTTGCAATGGTACTAGGTTGCGAGTAGTGTCATTGCAAAGAAACGTTATAGAAGGTCGTATAATATCCGGATGCGGAAAAGGTAACATAGTACTTATACCACGAATTCCCATAATACCATCGAATTTCCCGTTTGAATTCAAAGACTACAATTCCCTGTAAGTGTCAGCTTTGCTATGAAATTAACAAGTCACAAGGGCAAACGTTAAGCAAAGTTGACATAGATTTAACTAAGAGTTGCTTTTCACATGGTCAACTATACGGCATGTTCACGTGCGAGGAATGCCACTGGCGTTTTTTGTTTTAGCTTAAGAAAATCGTACACCAAATATTGTATATAAAGAGATTTTTCAATAAATTTAATACTGTATATAGAGAGGATGTTCAATAAATTTATACGAAAAAAACCACACAAAAATTAACAAAAACAAAGAAAATAAAAAAATAAAACAATAAACACCAAAAAGCAGAAAAGAACACAAAAATAAAAAACAAAACATTGATTCACAAAGTAAAAAAATGCCATTAAACTCTCTCTCTCTTCTATATATATATATAGCGTGTATGTGTATTTCTTAACGTGGAATACAGAATTATTAAGTTTTCGTAAGATCTGTGAATTGAACAAAACACTTTTTTGTAAATTTCTACGT